>CAJVSB020000863.1:0-136076 GCA_911865555.2 Thlaspi arvense
AATCGTCTGCCCCATATCCCGGTCATGTAGAAGAACAAAATTACATTAAAAACAACAGAACAATTAAAAGAACTAGTTAATTTACTAATAGAGATAAGATTAAAGGGACAGCCATGGACATAAAGAACAAAATTAAGGATTAAGAAAGGGAGATGACGAATTTGACCCATACCTTTAGTCATTGTTTTTGAACCTTAGCTAAAGTAACCATAGGGAGAGAAAGTGGACAACTAAGGTTAGAAAAAAGATAAATATTACCAAAAATATGATTAGAAGCACCCAAGTCCAGCATTCAAGGGCCAAGAAAGGATGATTGAGTAATGCAAGCAACCAAATTACCATTGGGGGCAATAGAAGCAAATGACTCAGCAAAGGTAGAGACAGATGATTGACCGGCCTAATATGCTAGATAGTTTTGATGGTTAGTAGCAGAAATGGTAATTGTGGGCATGGGACAAACTTCTGATTGAGCAATATTAGTAGTATGCGGTGGTCGACCATGTAATTTTAAGCAACGATCATAAGTGTGGCCCATCTTGTGACAGTAAGTACACTGAGGATGCGGGCCTTTACGCCCTTGATGGTAAAACCAGTAAAAGCCATATTAGATAGGAAAGCCAAGATAGAAGAGTTACAAACAAGAGCAGTTGAAGTAGGCATAGGCTGAGTATTCGAAGTAGTCAAGCAAAAACATCTTCCATAGAGGAATAAAGAACTCGCCAATATCTCTTGATGAACAGAGTCAAAGTTTGAAGGTAAACCAGCCAAAGTAAGGATCATAAAAACTTATCATAGTTCGCTTCCTAAGTAACAGTATCAGAAGTGACAAGAAGCAGCTTAGTAAACTTTGATCTGACACCCTAAATATGCCCAAATAAGTAGACAGAAGCTAATCTTGTTTTTCAAGATTAATGATGTCAGAGATGACCTCATAAAACTGCTAGATGTCATTTGTATATATAATTTGGCTTTCTCCCACACTTCATAGCAAGTTTGGTAGCGACAAAAAAGGTCGATCAACTAACGATCAATCGTATTCTACAATAGATTACACAACTGAGCATCAATTGCTTCCCAATTATCTTTATCAGTTGTGGAAATATGGAAGCTCACTTAGTCAAGTAATCAGAATAGTGTTGGCCTTTAAACTAAAGCTCAATAGCAAAGGCCCAACGCAGATAATTGGCACTATTAAGAAGTTTAGTAGTAATAACTGGAGGACTTGGAATTACAAAACCGAAAATAGTAGACTTGCCAAAAGAAAAAGAGCCAAACATGATAAAGAACAATAAGCAAAGACAACACGTTCAGAAATCTAACCACACTTGGTACTCGGGTAGAAGGCGCAAGCATATTGAAGTAGAAGCCGAAGAGATCTGATGTCATCAACAATTGAAAACCACGGCAAGATCTAATCAAAAAGGCGAGAGCATTTGTAGTTCTGGCTGGCAAGGGTGCAATCAGCCAGGCAAGAGCACTGGCGAGGGGAACAACAGTCAGGAAGAAGCGCCGGTGAGGGAGACAATTGCCGAGAAAAAGGATTGGCGCGGATCTACCTTGATCTAGCTCGCATCTGGCTTAGATCTACTCAAATCTGGCTCAGATCTGGCAGATCCAGAGGAGAGAAGTGCCGACAGCAACTGGCGCTAGCCGGGAAGAGAGAGAAGACACCAGCGGAGAAGAAGGACCAACGATCAAGAGTCGGAGACTACAGATAAAGCTTGATGACGACAGGACCTAGACGAATCTGCTCGGATCTTCCGGAGAATGCTCAGATCTACTCAAAAAGGCTTTGGGTGGACTCGAAATGGGAAGGCGACGCCAGCAAAGGAAAAGACAATCGAAAACAAGGCAACGCATGCAGTCACACACACAAAAAAAGAAAAGGAATAGTTTTCCAGCCGCGTGTGAGGGCTCCCATGGCAGTGCAATTCTGACAATAGGTAGATTAGCAGCCAATGAGCACAATGGTGGGGTGCATGATGAAAAAAGACAACTTAGAAGGATATCTCTGAGATGACAATCACGTGATTTACAACAGAAACACTAGATGAAAGAAAAAATTTTGGAACTTAGGGTTTCAAATGTTTGGCTACAATACCATTTTAAGAGACAACCATAGAAAACCCTAAATTATGTAAATGAGTCAACCTATAAATGAGTCAAGTGTGTAAACACTGTCCTCGAAATCTGTATTTATAATACTGAGGGATGTACAAATGAGGAAAGAGAACATACAAAAAAGAAAGAAAATAAAAAATATTCCTAATAATATACTCGTATCATATATTCCTAATCCACCTACATACATATTTCTACAGATTCAATTAATTTGATGCCACAGTTGACGGCTCCAATTTTATGGATGAAATTATTATTTTCTGCAGGCAACAAGATGCATAAAAGATAAAGGCTTGTAGGCTCCTATGCAGTAATAGAAATAGGAAATTAAAAAAAAAACTAGTTAGGTTTTCTTTTGCTCACTAGTCACTAAGTTCAGGTATCAAACTATCAACCCATTGGGATGATGAGAGAGAATTTCTGTGGTTGGAAGATAGCTTTGATAAGATTTCTTTTGGAATTAAATTTCCCTGCATCTAAGACACAAAAGAACTGGAAGAAAATTATGCATCATAATTACATACGGCAAAATAACAATCAAGATCTATGCCATATTTATTTTCTACATGTCTGAACTCTAAAATAGCCATGGCAAATATTAGCATTCAAGTTGAGGCAAACCTATTTGACATTGCTAGACTAATAGCACACGCAAATATGTCCAAGTAGTTCTTTCACAATTAAAAATGCATGAGACAACTAATTTAATCATACAAAAAAACTATGCTAGCTCGTAACTATAATTTACATGAAACAGAAAGAACAAATTATAAGAACTGCAAAACTTGGCCTGTTTAGTACCATAATGAGTTAGAAAGTTTCGTAAATTTCTCAGTATATTTCACCCATCCAAGAAAAGGAATAATTTCTCAGGATTTGGCACCTGTTGCCAATACTTTTTGATTTTGTAAAACCTAAGAGGAAATGAAAATGTTCTTCTTAATTTTAAGAAATGGAAAATCATATAGATAATCAGACAAAAACCTCAAGGAAATGGTAGGCCTTCTAACCAACAGGCACAGACCACCCTCCTCTGTAATTGACCAGAACAATAAACACAAATGTATCTTGATTGGAATATGTAATTTTCCAAAAACAGAAGTGAAATATCAAACTTCTTTTTTGTTATTAGGATTATGAGATCATAGAAAAGATAGTTTTATTGAAAAGTTTGTATACATTCTAGATACATGACACGAAGCACATTGACCACCAATTTAACTCGTAACCCTTCAAATTCTAAATCAACAGAATACACTTCATACTATGAACAGAAAGTAACCAATGTCCCTCAATTGAAAAGAATCAGTTTTTTTTTTTTTTTTCAAGTACTTCCAAAATCCAATGCTACATCTGCTCAATCTCATTCAACAAAAATCACCAAAATCATCCAATCACAATGGATAAAATTTACTCAATTCACAATCACATGCAAAATTTACTCAAACACACAAACACTTAAAGCACTTGTACAAAGCATATAACCCAGAGAAAAATCAGACCCAAATCAGACTTCAATCAAAAAATAAATATTAATAAAACCAATCAAATGAACGGTATTTAATATCTGTATTTGAAATCGTTCGATTTTTTATTTTCTTTACTTAATATCTCTATTTTACAAGAAAACAACAGGAAGTGATCAGAACTCTAGATTCTTAACTTGTTTCTGTCAGGGTTTGGGTGACTAAAGGAATTGAATCTTTTACCAGGTTAGGGGAACTCGGAGAAGCATCAGCGAGGTCGACGGTGATATCCTCCTGCGAGAGGCGGCTGTGGATGCGGGAGGTGTCACCGTGGTGCATCGTGGTGGAGAAGGTGAACCAAGAGAAAGGCAGCGGAGAGCGGTGGCGAGTTCCCGAGAAGAACAAAGGAAGATGACGACTCGATGACGATGAAGAGCGGCGGAGGAAGATGGCGAAGGCCATTGAAGAAATCCCCGGAAGATAAAAATGGAGGATGAAATGGAAAGAAGCTGCTCTCTATTTGTTTATGGTAGATTTTTAATATTGTAAAATTTTTAAAATTAATTAATAAAATAAAATAATATAAATTAATTAATATAAACACTTTTTAATAAATAAGTAAATAAATTTAAAAAATAATTTAAAATTTATAAATAAATAGATACATAAAGATTAAAATTTTATAAAATAAATAAGAAGATATATAATAAAATTAATTAAATATAATAATATTATGCCTATTATTTCCAAACTAATAGAAATTTAAAAGTAAAAAAAAAGAGATAAAAAATAAATTAAATCATTTTTTCACTTTATTTTGTTACCTTTTTACCTGTACTAACTATAAATCATAGTCACGAATAATAAAAATTAGGGCGAGACAGTGAAGGAAAGAGACAAGGCAAGCGAGGAGAGGTAATTATAAAGAGAGAAAAAGCGATCATGAGAGTTGTGCGTGAGAGAGAAGAGGGTTAGTGTTCCAAACAAATTTTGTATATATATTTTCTCTTTTTACACGTTAATCCCTCATATTTGCACATCCTCTTCATATAAATCTCCATCTTTTTAATTTTTTCAATTTACTATTAAATTATTCTTAATCTCTAAAAATTTAAATATTTTATATATAATATAAATAATTTAATAAATTATTATATATAAATTTAGTTCGGTACGATTTTTTTTATTTATGAAACTTAAATTGTACTAAAATATTCGGTATAATATTACCTAATACCAAAACTTATAATAATTTTTTTTAAAAAAATAACTTTCAATACCGTGTAGTTCAGTTCAATTTTTTAAATTTATGAACACTCCTATTATTTATAGTTGAATTTACCCGATTCGATTTATCAATCAAAAGGTAAACTCAATTGTAAAAAAAAAAAAATAATAAATAAATAAATCTTGTCTAAATAACATCACACTAATTGTGATTCGATTCAATTCACTCAATTTAATAGAATATATTTAATTTGATGAATACTCTAATTAGAATAATACCAACGTCATATCTAAAGAGAGCAAATCTAATATGTCAAAATTTAATACCATAATTTCATCTTGGAATAACCCATGGGCAATTCCAACAGCTCAAGTCCAAAAGTTTCAAAAGCTGGTACCAAACTTTAACCAAATTGAGTTCCAAAGTTTTCCCTTCTTCACTTGTAAATCAATTAAAATAAGTCAAGTATTAAATGGAGTCTCGAGTTCATTACACACTCCTAAACAAACCAAAAATCAAGGTTGAAACATAAGCTTTGGGTGTAGCATTCATTCACTGCTCCAATAAATTTGCAGTTTTCAAATTGATTTCGAAAGTTAATTTCACAACTACAATTTCTTCTTTTCAAAGCCATTGAAACTCTAGATGATAACTAACTTGCAAATAACTTGACGAATATGTATAGGCAACCAAGTGGGTGGAAAAATCCATAACTCATCAAGAAAGCCATTGAGTATGCAATAGAATATGGACAGTGTATATTAATTAGAGGCCCAATGCAAAAAGCAATCAACTCTGTTCAAAATTATGGTAAATTGATTGACACATGGGGTGTTCCTCCTTACTATCATTGCTCTCTCCCCATAAACATTAAACACTCCAATTATTTGAAGTCATTTAATTAACAGACTTCTCGCACATGACATATTAATGGATTGAAAACATTAACATAAAGTCAATAAATAAACTCAAGGATGGTCATCAGAGAAAAAACAAGACATCCTGCCCTTATAAGTTTATCACCATTTTCAAGAAAAATCAGCAGAAATATTAAGATAGCTTTTCAAGTCAAAAAAAATGCCTATATACGATTGTATAGTATACATGTATGTACAAAATATAGATACTTCACAAAAACCTCAGAAACTGGTTTTTTTATAGCTTTACAAAAGCTTCAAAAGGAGTGGGGTTTTGGAAAACCATATAGCTTTGATGTCTCAGCCTTCAAAATCCCCAAAGCACCATATGAATCCAAAGAAGGCTAGCAATTGATTAATTTGGAAAAATGGGTTTGAATATTTAGAATCACTAAATACTTCACAATGCTCAAAATTCATGAGAGAGAAAATTGACACCATGCCTAGGACTTCTTTAACCCAAATTACGTGAAGAGATAGAAATCACGAAGAAATAGAAATCTAAAAGTTTAAACTTGCAAATGTTGTCCCAAAAGGCAATCCAAGAGAAGGCTAAATTAGGTATTTTTCACGAAAGCTAAGTATAAAAATTTAAAATATTGAATTAATGCAATTCACCCAAAATAAATATAAACAATTATAAATAAAGTAAAGAGAGTAAGGATAAGAGATGCAAACGCTTTTATAGTAATTTGATTTATTAACAAAATTTACGTCCACTCTCTCGAACTCTAACCAGCCGAGGTTCTAGTAGGTGCCTTACACTTGAGGAAGGCAAGAATTCGCATTTATAAATAAAGTCCCTTACACTTGATGGAAGTAAAAAATCCGGATTATAAAGTTTGTGATTTAGTAAACTTTCAACACCAATACAAATGGTAATAAAAATAAAGTAGATATGTAGCAATTTCTTTTAAGTAGGATTAACTACAAACTCATGTACAAAAATAATCTCACTTCAAAAAAGCACTCTGAATAATAAAGCAATTTGCTCTATGCACTATTTGATCTAATAATAAATAATGTAGTACAAAGAATTTTAGAGAGAGATTGATGAGACTTTGAGAACTTGTTGTTGTATACTTCTCCCTTTTAATCTATACTTCTTTTATAGGCAAAAATATCAAAAAGATGTTGGAGAGATGTTAACCTTTATGAAAGACAAAATCATTTGTCAACAGCAACTGCACATAGGCTCATTTCAAAAATTTAAATAAAATGATTTTGAGCCTTCAAAATATATTAAAAATTTTTGAACACTCTTCAATGAATCTGTTTTCAAACGTAAAAAAGAATCATTAAATTATCACGCACCATTTGAGAGAAATGATCAAAATTTCAACGATATACCAGATTATAAAATTGTTTTTAACAAAAGTTATTGGTCAAGTTCAAAATTGTTTAAAAATTTGAATTTGTCATCAAAAATAACAAATTATATATTTTTGAAAAGCTTATAACGTCTACGTTCATTTAAAATTAGATTTGTATAAATTTGACTTTTATATTTCATGATATGATAAAAATATGATGATATACTCACTTTATCTATTGATAGTATGACTCAGCAAAATGACCCACTTTAAAAAATTATATCTATCAATATATATGTGTAAAATGTGCATATAATATAGATATTTAAATATCAGCATGTCTATTTTATAAATAAAATCAATTCAAACTTTTATTTATATCATAAATTATATTTTACTAATTAAAACTAATATTATACAGATTTCAATATTGACTTTTTTAGAAGACAATATATAAAATTGATATAAAAAAAAATTGCTTTGATATAGAAAAATATATAAGATAAATTATACATCAAAATGAAGATATTTGAGTATAATTTCATATAAAATTAACCTTACTATTTTTGAAATTTTATATAATGAGTTATAATTAATTTACTACATACATGTCTAATTTGATAATTTCACTTTGTAACACATTAGTGTATGTATCTCTAAATAATAAATTCAACAATATAATCCAGTCGTATTATCTATTATATAAATATATATAATTTTAATTTATTTTGTGATTATCAAAATCAATATGAAATCTTGAAACTAACAGTAAAAAGATGAGTGACTTAATTATATATTGCTTCACATGTCCCTTCACATGTGGCCAAACTTTAACTTACTTAATTACTTAACTTGCAGACGGTGAGACTTGAATTAAGACATTTGCTTACTCTAATACCATGTTAAATTATTAACTACCACTCACCTAAAAATTTAAGCTTGTAGAGAGAGAGATAATTTAATTATATATTACTTAAGAGATACATTCAAAAGGAGAAACAAAAATGTTTCAACTTTGAAGGGCTAAAGAGAAAAAGAGAGATGGAGAGAGAGAGAGAGAGGAGGAGAGAGAACAGTCCTAAGAAAGGAAAAAAAGTAAAAAAACTATGTTTCAAGGAAATAAAAAAGGAAAAACAATGTAAAGTTGGATGATAGAAGAAGAGTAGGAACTAACGTAAAAATGGAACTAAAAATATTGACATTATAGGGAGATGAAAATAGGAAGTAAAACATTTCCACACCAAGGAAAGGGTACTACTTACTTAGTCCCAAAGGAAAATAGAAAAGATAGAACAGCATAGGGACACAAATTATGACAAAAAATGCAAATTTACATATTCCATAAAACAGTATCTTCCAATTTGAAAATAGAAAAAGAGAAAGAAGAAAAGAAAGTAGATAGAATAACAAATGTTGCAGAATTCAAGGTTAGTGAGGGTCACCTCTTAGTCATATCCCGTAAGAGCAATTAATATAAACATAATAAATAAATATGATTGTATAAAACATATTGTGAAGCAAAGAAATTTATTGAACTTAAATATAATAAAAAACAATTTATAAACTGCCCTATAAGTTATAACCAATGAAGCATGACCCTTCTAGTCGCATCATGTGGCTCTATGAGAACATGTGCAATGTGAACTACTAAATTAAAATTTCAATGCATGCAAAATGGCACAAAGATAATTTTCATCTGGAAGGAAAAATTAGATAAATCATAATAAGGTTAGTTGAAAAGAAAGAGGTAAAGCAAATTAGAAGTGCATCTATATATTAGCCATCAAAGAAGGGTTGATGTATACATTACTTTATTGCAAATCCGCGTGTTCTACAACTGCACCATTGCAAAAAGTCTTCCTTACAACTCTTATACCAAAGACTAAATTCTTCAAGCAATCACTCTGTTGCTAGCATGTAAGTGTCAGATAACAATACAAACATTGTCCAAGAGTTTCATAATGTGGAGAAACATAAAGCCTATATATCATAACAAAATTAGGTCTAGAAAACATGTCGAAATAAGTAAATTGTAATACTTACTTCAAATTTTGTTTAAGTAGAATTAATGTATTTATGCAACAGAAAAGCATTAGGACCTTTATAAGCTCAAAATTCATAAATAAAACTTCTCAAGCTTAGCGCTATAAGAAGGGAAGGTTCTCCACTTTAGTGGCTATTGCATAAGAAATCATGCAATTTAAACAATGAATACTATAAAAATACATATGCCCATAAGAATGCGAATATAAATTTGCATTATTGGATTGGTTAATGTTTAATTCAAAGATTGAAATTATCAACAAATCCTCCGATGTACACACAAAATTAAAGAAATGGACAAGATGAATGGAAGGAACAAGAGTAATTAGATGATGTGAATATAAGAACTACTACCAAAGCTCAATTTTTTTATTTTTAAATTTAAGAAAAAAAAACCTAATCATCCTAAAGTTCGAAGCTTTGACAAATGCGAATTAAGAGCAAACCTCTTCATCTTCATGACAACTCGATGTATTAGTTAGGAAGAGCAGAGAGAAGACCATGAGAGCATAGCAACCAACACTTGAGTCTACGGGCTCATGACGTAAAGGAAAATGTTAATTAAGTTGCATAAATTTAGCCTACACCTAATTAGGTAACAAAAATGAAACATGGTCCTCGGTTGCGTACAAAATCTCGGCTTGGCCACCCACTACTATTCTCTTTGATTAATTCCTCATTTATATTTGATTTATCAATATCATTCCTCGTGTGACTCTCAGTAGACTAACTAGGGAAAATTACCATGTCATCAATGTGTCAACTAAATAGTCATCATTAACTGTCTGTCCACCTTTCAGCCTTGCTGATGCCACTCTAAAACCCTTCTTAAAGGTTGATAAATCATGCTAAATATCAACTGTCTAACAAAGACTTTCGATGCATTAATCTCGGTCACAACTAATGGGGGATTTGGAAAGATGATTGAAAAGTACAAATCAAATTGTTGTTAAATATAACGGCCAAAAAATCTCACACATAAAACTCTTCTTGTGACATTTCAAACCAAGTTTGGAATGCACAATCTAAATACTCAAATAGGCATTTCATTATCCCTTGTATTTTTCATGCATTTCCTGCATTAAGCATATTGCGTGCATTTTTTTAGAAAATTGAAAGTTTGTAAAATTAATTTATATTTCCTTGTTTATAGTCTTATGAAGGTGTAGGAGAGCCTTAGGAATTATTGGAATATGAGACTTTAATGAAAGAAAAAGGAATTAGAAGAAAAAGAACTTGTTTAAACATGAAAAACCCTTATATAAACTATTTAATTATAAAAAAAAAATATCAAGAATTTGAAGAAATAAAATTATGAAAAATTTTGGGTAGTTTAGTCTACTTTAGGTCTTCAACATGGAAAGATTTGAGAGATTTTTGGATGATTTTCTAGGGCTAACAATGAAAACTTGCTTAAAAGGGACATAGTTGGAATTAGTGAAAAAGTTGGACGGCAAAATGGTCTTTTTGCCCATTGGCCAACCTTGGGGATATAAAAGCCATCCAAGGCTTTGGAAACAGCCCATTTCGTGCAAGATAGAGAGAGAGGAAGAGCCAAGGGAGACGAAGAAAGTAAGGAAGAGAAGAAAAAAAATTCAAGAAAACAAGGTATAAAAATTCTAGAAAATACTAAAAAAATAATTTTTGTGTGATTTTTCTTGTGCAATTCTTTGCTATACTTACACTTCTTTTAATTTCTTGAGGAAAACATGAATTTTGAACAAATTTAACTTCTGAAAATCTGAATGGGCTGAGCCTATAAAGAGAGAAGAGACCTTTAATGCTTGTAGATTTGAATGAAACTTGTAAAAATTCTTGTGTTGGCTTGGAAAATGATAATTCTTATAAATTTATATGGGTTTTCTATGCTGGTTATGGGGCTGGAAAAGGAGTAGAGAGGGAGAAGAATTTCATGGGAGCAAGAAAAAGGGAAAATATTTGGAAGGAAAACAAGAAAAGGGGATCAAAATACAAGATAGAATCATGTTGTGTTCTTGCTGGAAAATTTTTAGCAAGCTGCCCCCCTATGGCCGAACCTTTAGGCCTTGAGAAGGAGGTTGGTTTAGTTCTATTTGAGTCTAATAAGTGTATTAGAGAGTGGTTTAACTAGTTGTGAAGGAATGGGTGAGGAATGGATTGAAATTTAGGCCACAAGTGGAGAAATGTCGAAGTTAGTGAAGGAGTCGAAGTTGCTAGAATTTCTGCAATGTAAGACTGTGTTAAGCCATGAAATTAGCGCACCCTTGGGCTCAAAAACAAGTCAATTAAGTGCCTAATTAGAGGGGAGGATTAGCCTAAGAAAGGGAATGAGGTTAAAAGTCGAAATTGGTTCTACACTTAAATGACACTCACTAGAAACTATGGTGGTTATGTGCAAGATTTTTTTGTAATGGTTTTTCAGCACCCAAGGGTGATTGTGTGAGACTTTTAATTGGCTTGATAAGACATTAAATCAGAGTTAATTAATGGCTAAGAGAGTGACTGAAACCCCTCCATAAGAGAAAGACAGAGAATGACTCAATTTAGCGTAAACTTTAAAAGACTTGGTAAAATGCAATGTGCAAAATATATGCAACCTTAGGAAGCAAATTTAGAAGATTAAAAGAAAACGATTAAGGGATCCTATACCCCATTCAGGGGCCACGAAATAGAGTCTAGGGCTTGGGCAAGAAGGGGGTTCTAAAGGAGCATTAAAGTAACACACCAAAGAAAATAAAGAAAAGGACATACTAGGGTTTTAACTCATTAAATGATGCCATACTTTCAACATGCAATGACTTACAAAGTGGATCTTAAGCTCTTTCATAATCAACTAGGAAGCTGATTAAGCTAAGGAGGAGTTAGGTTGTGTAAACAAAGACAATATTTAGAAGGAGAAAACATAAGGTGTTAAGGAAGGAACTTAGAAACCTTTAGCAAGAATGGTCTAAGTCATAGAATATAAGCATTTCAATGCACCATGCTTGCATGTGTATCCCTCTCATTTATTACACATTCTCCACTTGTAGGCACATGAGATAAAGTTGATCCTGACTCTAGTTAAGTAGAGTGGACTAAGCAGCTATAGGTTACCTATACGATAAGTAACATACCCTTTAAACTTATGCTTTTTAATTGAAATGCTATGTTTTATAAAACAAATGAATTGTTTGCTAAACTATATGCCTATATTGATACAAAACCCAGGAAACAAAATGATTATGTTCTTATTCATTTTATATGTGCACTTTGATGATGTTATATGGCAATTGGTGCTTTGGCACTCAGATTATGATGTCGGACAGCCATCTAGGGTAAGTGGTTATTCTGCGTGCCCTCATGCCATGACATTAGACCCAATGGGTTCTTAGACGCCACAGCCTATGTTAGCTTGGCTAGGAGTGGCGATCCATGGCTGTAGGCTACACAGTGTAGTAGCACCTAACATGTTTTCACTGATTTTATGATTTTCATGGTTTTATTACCCTTAAATATTATTGATTGTGCGCACTTGATTAGAGTTACTACACTACTTATGTTATGATTCTTTGTTTTGATGACCATGACATGCTTTTAGCCTAAATGGCTCGTCAACATACTAAATTGCAAAACTATGATTTAATAATTTGTATGAATTTCTTGTATCTTCTATTTCTATTTTATGACACATATGATACACGATGAGACTAGGTTAACTTATTACACACTTTCTATTGAACATTTTCATTGATGGAACAAACCTTTGTGTTTTGATTCTACATATATACATATAACATTAATACAAACACGCTTTGTTTTCATTAGGTTTAGACTGTATGCTATTTATTAAGAACTTGAGTTCTCACCCCATTCTATTTTACAAATCTCAGTTAGGCTTTTTGAGCATCATCATCACCATCTACATTCCCTACCAGGATTCTCATAACACTATAGTTGGAGGTCAAGTTAGTAGGACTCTATATTACCTTTTTGGGTTGATGTTATAGTTTATGTAACATGTTATAGACTACATTAGTGTGGAAGCCTATGTATTGGAAACCACTTAATAGTTATAGTGCTTGCTTTGAAAACTCGATGACTATTATTTTGGATACATGTGCATGATGAATAGGTTTAGACTTATATAAATTATGCCCACTCTGCATATATGCATGAGAGTTGCTGTTAGGAGCATGTGGATGATGTCTATTTGCACTACAGGTATCATAGATTTATTCACAAGGATACTGGTTAGGGGTTACAATAGCTGTCATACTACCAGATTTTTGATTAAGTGGTAGATAGTTATTGCCCCACTGTCATGCTTATTTAGGCAAGAGGGAAAGGTGTGAGACTTCCTATTCCTAATAAACCCTAATTCAAGATCCTTAATAAGGTTACTGTTAAAGAACTCCACCAAGTTTGAGGACTAGTTTCTTAATGCACTTAATAATTTTCTTAGAATCGTGAAGAAAACGAATATGAAATATGGCAACAAGCAGGGATGAAGCCTTTGCACTAATAAGTTTAACTTGTAATAACCCTCGTGCATCATCAAGTTTTACCTGTCAAATGGGATATAACCTTGCTGAAGAACCAAAATTCTAACAAAGCTTCCACAAAGTCACCATAAAAAGGACTTGGGTGTCATAAAACCTTAATCTCATGGATCTATTTCAACTCAACAACAGGCAATGGAGTATGGTTTTTCAAAGCCAGAGGGCTATTACTCTACACCAACAATTGAAGACTCTTGGATAGCCTTTGTATGCTCAATCTCTACTCCAAATGTTATGTGACCACTACATGAAAGAAGATAAGGCCATATTTGTTGTTCCAAAACGTAACCCAAGAATGAGGTGAATTGAGTATTTATCATGGAAACTAAGGTGTAAATTTAAGTATGTAATAAAATAATTGAATCAATTAATTATATAATTCAATCAAAGTAAATATAAACAATTTTAAGTAAAATAAAGAAAGTAGGGATAAGAAGTGCAAATTCTTTTATAGTGATTCGACTTTATATCCAAATCAACATCTGCTCTCTCGAACCTCAATTGATTGATGTTCAACTATATTCCTTGTGCTTAACGGAGGTAAGAAATCTAGATTATAAATAAAGCTTTTGATTTGATGAGTTTTAAACACTAATACAAATTGTAGTAGAGATAAAGTAAAAATGTAGTAATTTCTCTTAAGTATGATTAGTTTTCACTCATGTACAAAATAATCTCACTTTGAAGAGACATTCTCAAGAATAAACAATTTGCTCAAAGCACTATTTGTTCAACTAGTAGATAATATAACACAAAAAATAATAGAGAGATATTTAGAAAATCTTGAGAACTTATTCTTGGATCCTTCTCTTTTCAATTTATACTTCTTTTATAGAAAAAGTTATCAAAAAGACGTTAAAGAGACAATGGACAACTCTTGGACTTTTGTAAGATGGAAGAAGACAGAATTTAATCTTTGGCCAACAGCAACAACTCATAGACTCAATTCAAAAATTCCAAAAGATAGATTACAATGTTCAAAAAATCCTAGAAAAATTTTTGAACACTCTAAAATAAGTCTATTTTTAAACACAAAAAAGAACCATTGAATAATAACCAACCACTTGAGAGAAATTGTCTATTTTTCAAGACATATCAAACTGAAAAACTGCTTTTGTGAGAATTTGTTAATTAATTTCAAAATTATCTAGAGATTCAAATTTTCAAAAAAAATAATAAATTATATATTTTCAAACACCTACAAAGTCTACTTTCATTTGCATTTGAATTTGCATAAATTGGATTTTTATATTTAAGTTATGATTAAAATATTATAATATACTCATTCTGTTTGCTAACAGTATAAGTCAGGAGAATGACTCATTCAGAAAAATTTTATCTACTTAACTATAAGTGCAAACATGTAGTAATATACACATTTAAAGTTTAACATGTCTATTTTATAAATAAAATTAGAAATTTAATAACATCATAAAATATATTTTACTATTTAAAGCATATATGATGTAAATTTTAACAATGACTTTTCTACAAGATAATATATAAGATTGATATAGAAACCTATTTTAATATGGAAGAGTGTGTGAGTTAGATTATACATTCAAATAAAGTTATTTGAGTATAATTTTATATAAAATTAACCTTACTATTTTTGGAGTTTTATATAATAAGATATGATTAATTTACTGTATAAATGTCTAATTTGATAATTTCACCTTTTAGCATAACATGTAGGGTAAATATCTCTAAATAATGAACTCAACAATATTATAAATATATATACACACATAACAATTTTAAATTATTTTGTTATTAGCACAATTGATATGAAAAACTTGAAACTAGCAACTTCTCCCTTTATGGTGATTTATACAATACAAGATATTCATTAAGCATATGTCATGTAAATTCTTTCTTATTTTTGATATCACTAAAAAGATTAATTATCTAAGATCTTCTTTAATAAATGCATAAAAAAAAATTTAGAAACTCTCCCTGTTTAAAAAGAAATTGAATACAATTAATAATACTCTATACTCAAGTTTATAAGGCCAAATTTTCTTTTAATAAAATAAAATCTTTTTTCATTAGGAGGTTTTGTAAAAATATCTGCTAATTGATATTTGTATCCACAAATTCAAGTATTATATCATCTTTTTCAACATAATCTCTCAAGAAATGATGTCTAATATCATTGTATTTTATTTTTGGGTGTTGAATGAAAATCTTCAATATATTGAGATGACACTTGTGTCATCATACTTAATAGGAATGTAATCATACGTAAGTCCAAAATTTAGTAAATTGTATTTCATTCATAAAATTTGTGTACAACAACTTCTCACGACTACATATTCTATTTTGACCATAATTAAAGCAATTGAATTTTATTTCTTACTAGCCCAAGAAATTAAAAATTTTTCCAAAAAATGACAAGTTATGCTAATACTTTTTCTATCTAATTTACATTCTCCAAGATTCGCATTCTAATAACTAATAAGTTTAATGAAAATTCCTTTGGGATAAAGTAATTTTATATTTATAGTTCATTTAAGATATTTAAGAATTCTTTAGATGGTATGCAAATGAGATTTTTTGGATTTATTTGAAATTCAGCACACTTAAAAGCACTAAACATAATATTATGACGGTTAATGATTAAGTATAATAAATTACCAATCATGCCTCTATATAACTTGATATGTATATATTTTCTATTAATATCTTCATCAAGTTTAATTGAGGTACTCATAAGAGTTTTCATAATTTTGGAATTATCCATCCCAAATTCTTTTAGTAGTTTCTTAGTATACTTAACTTGATTAATCACAATTTCTTCTTTGAGTTATTTTATTTGAAAACCAAAAAAGAAATTCTATTCTCCCATCATACTTATTTCAAACTCATTTCACATAGATGAAACAAATTTTCATACAAGGATTCATTAGTAGCTCCAAAGATAATATCATCTATATAAATTTGAATAATAAGTAAATCATTATTTTCTTTTCTTTTGAATAAAGTATTAGCACTTTTTCCATTGAAAATCCATTTTCTAGTAGAAGTTTTGAAAGTCTTTCATATCATGATCTTAAAGCTTGTTTCAAATTATATAAAATTTTTGAAAGTTTGTAAGTATTATTTACATATTTTTCATTTTCAAAATCTTGTAATTGTTCAATATAAATCTCTTTAACAATAAAATTATTTAAAAATGCACTTTTAACATTCATTTGAAATAATTTGAAATTTATAGAGATGCAAATACAAATAATATTCTAATAGTCTCAAGTTTAGCTACGGAAGCAAAAGTCTCTTCATAATTTATCCTTTCTTCTTAATTAAAATATTAAGTGACAAATATTGTCTTATTTCTAATTATATTGCCAGATTCATCAAGTTTATTTCTAAACACCTATTTGGTTCTAATAACCATCTGATCACTAGATCTATGCACTAATTCCCAAACTTTACTTCTTTCAAAATAATTTAATTTTTCTTGCATAACTAAAACTCAATTTTCATCATTAATAATATCATAAATAGTTTTAGGCTCAATTTAAGAAATAAAAGATAATTGTTTACAAATATTTTTCAATTGGTTTCCAGTCTTTCTACAATCATTAGAATTACCAATCATTTACTCCATTGGATGACTAGATTTATATTTCCAAACTTTTGACAAATTATATGTGGAGTGTCATCAAGATTTTCTATATTAGGGAGATTTTCAATTTCATTTTATTTATCATTAAGATTTAAATTTACCATAACATCATTAACATCATTATATATGATTTTAAGTAAAAATAGATCAATTTCATCAAATATAAAATGCAAAGAATTTTTAATTGCATTAATTATTTTATTAAAAACTCTATAAGTCTTACTCGTAGTAGAATAACCTAAAAATATACTTTTATCCAATTTTGCATTAAATTTACTAAGATTATCTTTAATATTTAAGATAAAATATTTATACCCAAACACTTTAAAATAACCAATCTTAGGTTTTCTATCAAACCAAAGTTCAAAACGAGTTTTCTTAAGAATTGGTCTAATAAGAACTCGATTTACAATATAACAAGCCTTATTAACTGCTTCAACCCAAAAATATTTAGATAATTTGTATTCATTAAGCATAGTTTAAGCCATTTTTTGTAAAATTCTATTTTTTCTTTTAACAATTTCATTTTGTTATGGGGTTCTACATGTAGAAAATTTATACTCATACCTATAAGTATTATAAAGATTTTCAATTCATATTTATAAGTATTATAAAAATTTTTACATTCCCTACCATGATCACCCTTAATTTTTGAAATTATATAATCTTCCTTTACTTTGAACTTTTTTACAAAATTCTAAAAATTAAGAATATGTTTTATTCTTGTGAATTAAAAATAATACATAAATAAATCTTGAAAAAACATCAATAATTACAAAAGTATAGAGTTTTTCACCAATACTAGCAACTTAAGAAAGTCCAAAAAAGTCTAAATATAAGAGTTGCAGAGGTTTAAATGTAGAAACTACATTTATAAATTTAAAAAAAGTTTTTCTTTATTTCTCTAATTGACAAGAAACACAAATTTTATCTTTACCAAACTTGAATTTTTTGGTAGATCAATAATTAGTCGTTTTCTTAAAAATTTAGGAATTATATCTATACTATAACAACTTAACTTTTTATACTATAGGCAAGAATCATTGTGCAATGCACTCAAACATTTTATATCTTGTTCAATCAAATTATCAAAATCAATAGTGTAGATATTTTTATCTCTTCAAATAACAAATACTAAAATATTTTCATCTTTTCAAACAACAAATACTAGAATATTATTCTTATTAAAAATATTGCATGCATTGTCTTGACAAATAATTTTATAACTTTTATCACACAATTGACTAATGTTAAACAAATTATATTTTAAACCATCAACAAACAAAACATTATTAATAATAAGGGAGTTAAGGTTACCAACTTCTCTAATGTCAATAATATTTTATTTTACATTGTTTCTAAAAGTCACATACCTCACATCCATTGAGATAGAATTAAACTCTGAGTAATCTTTCATCTTATATCGTGAGCATCCACTATCCAAAAGGTATTTGTTCTTCCCTATAGTGCTCTTCATACAAATCTCCTATAAAGTAAACCCAAATACATGCTATATTACACGATCATTTCCATTTATAACCATTTGGAATTAAAATATTTTTAAGTTTTACAAGTAATTTTTTCTTTAAGGAACAACCACATGTATAATATTTCTTTCTATCACAATAATAACATGTAACAAATGAATTAGCTTAATGAGAACTTTTTATAAAATAGTTTTTATAAAACTTTTGGCCTTTATAAGCTTTATATCCTAGTCTAGTTTTATCAAAATCATATCTTTGAGTAGCAAATAATTTATTTTAAATTTTCCTGTTCTTCAATAAATATAGCCAAGGCATTTTCAAACTCTTTAACTCTGTCAATAAATCATTTGGTTCATTTTTAGACATGGAAGTAAGTTGAGTTTTCAAATAATCATTTTTATTTTTCAAATTAACATTTTTATTAGAAATATTTGAATACTTCTTTTTCAGATCTTTATATTCTTTTCAAGAATACTTAATTCATTCTACAAATCATCACATACATGTAATAGCTCATCATAAGATAGTTTAAAAATGTTAGAAGTAAAAGAAGATGAGCTGATCTCATTATTGCTTTCCTCGAGAGTCATAAGACATAAATTAGTAATGTTATTTCTACTAGATTCTTTTATCGAGTCATTTTCATCACTTATATCCTAAGTGGTGGCTTTCATGACTTTCTTTCCTTTCTTCTTCTTCTTCTTCTTCTTCTTCTTCTTCTTCTTTCTTTAAGAGTGGACATTCTAGTTTGATGTCTCCACATGTTTTACATTCATGACATATAACATTTCCTTTGAAAGAGTCTTCATGTTGATTATCTCTTCTTTGCCTTCTCTCAAATTTCTTCTTTTTAAGTAACTTGGTGACCTTTTTTTTTTCAAGTTGTGCAATTTTCACATCACTTTCTTCGTCACTTTATTGGAGTTTGATTTTATGGTGGATTTTAGAGCAATACTCTTTTTTTTTTTATTCTTCCTTCTGTCTATTTATTTATTTGAGTCATTTTAAAAGTCATTAAGACTCTAGAAACTCTTTAATTAAGACTCTAGAAACTCTTCAATAGAAACTTTGAAGAAGTCTTTTGCATTTTGTATTGTAGTCACCTTTGTGTTGTCCCAAAAGGCAACTCAATAGGGGGGTGAATTGTGTTTTTATCGCGGAAGTTAAGAGTGTGAAAAATTAAAAACAATAATAAAAATATTAAATTAAATAAACTTATATAATTCACCAAATAATAAATTTAAAACAATTTTAAGTAAAATAAAAAGAGTAAGGATAGGAGATGCAAATTCTTTTATAGTGGTTCGACTTGCTACCCAAGTCTACGTCCACTCTCTCGAGCTCCAACTGGACGAGATTCCACTAAGTCTCTTGTATTTGACAGAGGTAAGAAATCCCGAGTACAAACAAAATTTCTTACATTTGGCGGAGGTAAGAAATCCCAATTACAAAATGTTTGATTTGGTGAGCTTAAAATACCAATACAAATGGTAATGAAGATAAAGTAGAAATGTAGTAATTCCTCTTAAGTAGGATTAGCTACCAATCATGTACAAAAATGATCTCATTTCAAAGAGGCACTTTCAAGAATAAAACAATTTACTTTATGCACTTTTTAATCTAGTAATAAACAATATAACACAATGAATTAGAGAAAGATTGAGGAGGTTTTGAGAGTTTGTTGTTGTATTATTCTCCCTTCAATCTATGCTCCTTTTATAGGTAAAAACACCAAAGAGACATTGGCCTTTGTGGAAGACAAAATCATTTGTTAACAATAACTACACATTGGCTCGTTTAAAAAATTTAAATAAAATGGCTCCAAATGTTCAAAAATTCTTAAAAAATTCTTGAATACTCATTTTCAAATGCAAAAAGAATAATTGAATTATCATGTACCGTTTGAGAGAAATAATCAAAAGTTCAATGGCATGTTAGGCTGTAAAATTACTTTTGACAAAAGTTGATGACCAAGTTCAAAATTGTCTAAAAATTTGAATTTATATTCTAAAATAACACATTATATATTGTTGAAAAGCTTATAACGTCTACTTTTATTCAAAATTAGATTTGTATAAATTTGACTTTTATATATTTAGATATGATAAAACACTGTACTATATTCATTTGTCTGCTGACAGTGTAACTCAGTAGAATGACCTAGTTTAAAAAATTATATTTATCAATCTATAGGTGTAAAATGTGCATATAATATATGAATTTAAAGCTCAGCATATCTATTTTACAAATAAAATTAATTCAGAATTTTATTTATATCATAAGTTACATTTTACTAATTAAAACTTATGTCGCGCAGATTTCAACATTGAGTTTTTCATAAGACAATATAAAAAATTGATATAATAAACAGTTTTAATATAAAATAGTATATAAGATAAATTATATATCAAAATAAAAATATTTAAGTATAGTTTCATATAATATTAACTTTATTATTTTTTGACTTTTCTATAGCAAGATATAATCAATTTACTACATACGTATCTAATTTAACTGTTTCACAATCTAGTACATGTAGTGTATGTAGTTAAACAATAAACTTAATATTATAATTTGTCAATTTGTCCATTATATAATATATATATAATAATTTTAATTTATTTTCTCATTATCAAAATAAATATGAAATCTTGATACTAACACTTTGGAGCCTAGCTTTTGGGTAGAATCTTAAGAATTTTCTTTAAAGAGTTTTTTCATTAAAACTTTTACTAAGAGAAATCATGACATCGATAATATCTGTGAAAATGAGTATACATTTATTTAATAGATCACTTAATTTTATCATAACGAGTTCATATTCATACTTGAGTATATTTAGTTTTGTATCCTTAATTCTACTTGTACCTTTATTTGTAACTTCATATATTTTTCAAATATTTTGTGCCATTTTACGTATAAAAACTCTATTAAACTCATTTCTATCAAGAGCAAAAAATAGTGTATCATTGCTTTTGCATTTATGGTAATTTTTTTTTATCATTTTCATTCAAATCTTTTTTATCTTTAACAATAACTTTATTCTCTTTAACTATCATCGAATTCTTATATCATTCTTAATAATATTTCAAATGCCATAATTCATTTATTGAAGATAAATAGTCATCTTAATTTTCTAAAAATCATAATAATTTTCATTAAAGAATAGTGATCTAGTAATAGATTGACTCTTCATGACCTCATATGCACTAATAGTTGTCATAATATACAATATTACTCTATAGATCTATTCAAGGTCAATATTTAGAGTCTTACTCTAATACTAATCGTTATCCTAAAAGGCAACCTAAGAGCTAGGTGAATTGGGTATTTATCGTAAAAATTAAGGTAAAAATTTAAATATGTAACAAAAAATTGAATCAATTGAAATTATACAATTCAACCAAAGTAAATATTAAACAATTTTAAGTAAAATAAAGAGAACAAGGATCTAGCCAAATATTTTTTTTTGTTACATTATTTACTAGTTGAATCAATGATATTATTTATTTTTTGTTACATTAATATTTGGTGATAATATCGTCATCTTTGGCTAGATCTATAAGAGAAGGTAAGATTTCAGTTGCAATGGAGCTAGCGGTAATGGTATTTGTTATGGCACAACCAAATTAGTATAGGTGTGTCAAAAGTTATTTGGCTTAATTAGGTAACAATAGATCAAGTAGGCTACAGTCACTCAAGACTCTACTAACAGATCTGTAACATATGTCAACTATACTAATCATACAACTAATTATATATTAGACAAATGATTAAAAAATTAAGACTCATTAACAAATGCATTGTAAAAAGATTAAGTGATTCAATTTTCGAGATGTGTAGGCCACCCAACCTTGAACTCATTGAATAAGTCAAGATCGATAAAGTACCAATGATGATTTGGCTTGGAGGAGTTTGATCTAAAATTGTTGAGTTAAGATTGATAAAGTACCCATAGTTTCCTATACTGAGTCTGTTGAAGCTATTCCAATTCATCTTGTATATTATAGCATTATACCCTAACTTTATTTGAAAGGCCATCATGTGCTGATGAAGAACATTTTTGTTTGATTTCATGCATGAGGACATTGCCAAAGCTTTCAATACATGAGACATGAGCACATTTTTGAAGGAATCAACCTTGATCAGAATAGTCAAATTCACAAAGTCTTCTAATGCATTGTTTGGATCAAAGATTGATGCACCATGCTTGGAATAGAACTCGTACTCTGAAAACTCAATGCCACTGCATCATCCTTGAGGAAACCATGGACGAGATCAAATGGGCATGACCAGTGTCATTGTTATAACTGTCGTGTTTGTTGTCGCTATTAACATAAACTGGATTATGCTTACCATTATGATGATTGGAGCCCAAACTTTGTCAACAAACAAGTCAATTACTTGCTTCACTCTCACAAAAACCGGCCATTCTAGGTAAACACACCATTTTTTTTTCCAAATGTAACTTCTAGAATAAGCTCTTCTTTTATTATTGGTTTATAGAGGCTTCTTCTATTATTAGTTTATAAAGTGTTCAAGCTTTTAAACTTATAAATGTTGAAATGAAGGAGTTTTGGAGCTAATGTTCCCATTGACTATCCTTAGCAAATAAGTCAAACCTTCCCAATGGTGAATCAAGCACAAGTACTTCTATTTTCAAGGGAGTTATTCCACCAACTACCAATATATCCAATTGGAAAATTGACTTTATTCACCCCTTACATTGTACTAAAACTTGGAATTAATACATGGTTCATGAATTCGAGGTTTTCTAAAATCCAGCATATGTATTCTACTAAAAGTTTGTTGAGATTTCTATTTTCCTAAAACATGATTAGTATTGGACTGCTTGTTTTATTTCTTTTCCTTACTATTTATTTGAATCAAGATTAAATATTGAAGATACTATTTATCCTTCTTATTAGTTATTGTCATTCAACATTTTGGTTTCTTGTGCTTTGGTTAAATTAGATTGTTAAAGTTATTTGTGTGGAGTTGGGGTTCTAGGAGGCAAACTAAAAGTCATTTTAGTTGAACTAGAATATAACTTTCTTGAATAATTATATCAAGGTCCAATATTTGAGTTGTCTAAGAAAGAGTCATTAGTGTGTTGTTAAGCTAAACATTTAGCAATAATTGACATTGTATTTTTGAAGAATTTTACAATTTTTGAAATCTCATGCTATTCATTATAGTTACATTTTATATAATCAGGTGCACTTAATTGTGACAACTTGTGTATGCTGACACGGGATGCTTATTCTCACTAATTTTAATAAAGCGAGAGTAAAAATTGAAATAGACTTAGAATTTAATGGCACATTCTCACACCTGTCTAATTTTGCATTATAATTTAGTTCCAACACCGATTCATTAGATAATGATGAGAGTTACAACCAATGAGCTGGTTTCAATGATGTAGATGATTATGTTAATGAAAATCATGGAAGCTATACTTCGTTGCCAATCCATGTGCCATTTGATTTGGTTCAACTTTGTCAACTAACTTCTAAAATTGTCGATAAAGTTGAGGAATTTTATATTGCATGTGGTCAAGAAGCTAGTTTTGATGTTAATAAAAAATGCCTTACCAGAAAGTGATGATGGCCTTATTAAGAGTAGGGCATAGGTAAATTTGTTATCATGAAGGATTCTATAAGAAATCCTAAAAGTTTTTGCATTGGCCAAGATCATACTTTTAAGCTTTACAAATTCACCTGATTTAAAAATAAAGACAACCATCCTCCATATACGAAGGGAACTAGTATTCGCATGCGATGTAACAACTGACATTAATCCAAGTTCATAATTTATTAATGTCTTAGCAAGCTAGCTATATGGTCACCTTATTCAAGTTATATTTATATCGTGTTGTTCATGAATACATAGTTGCCATATAACTTTTAGTTGGCTTAATTTCCATTATTTATATCATATAGGTATTCGATGTCATTGAATAAATCAATATTGAATGTATTGACTAGTGTTGGCATTAAATCAAGCCAAGTCATCAAGTGTCTTGAGTAATTGCTTGGAGGTATTGGTAATTTGGGTTTTACTAGGAAAGATGGTTATATTATTTTGTACAAGGAGAAAAAAATATGATTTGAGAAGACAATGTTCATTGTGCACTTATTTTACTTGAAAATGCTGAAAATGAATAATAAAAATAAGACAATCAAATACTTAGTAGACGATGAAGGCGCTTTGGCAAAATTCTTTTAGTGGGATAGTATGTCCAAGGTCGAGTTTGATGTGTTTGGTTTGACATCATGGCTTTTAAAAATACCTACAAGACAAATAGGTATTATTTTCTACTTGTTATATTCTCGAGCATTAAGTGTAATAATGACATATCTAGATGTTGCAATGAAGGCAAACGCTCATTATGAATTCCATGAAACAAGACAAATGTTATGTAGTTGGGATTTAGTGAGAAATGTCAAGACAACTTTAGAGGACTTTGACACTACTACTCAATTTGTACATATAATGCTAAAACACTGTTCAATGAATGAATTTGATTAGAGATGGTAAAATTTTCTTAAATACAATACAATTGGTGGTCATCCATGGATTGTTGAAATTTATGAAAAGAGAATATGAGCTAAAGCATTTTAGTTTGATGATGAAGTCAACACAGTGTGTGAAATTACACACATTAGTAAAGATTTTGTTTGGGAAAAAGTTTTAGTATCATAGAGTTGTTGAGGCATTATCACTGCACCCTCCAAAAGATTTGAGCTTATTTCTTTAAAATGCAAGAAAATATAGAAGTGTCCAAGTTAGCTGCTAGGAATGATCCAATGCATAATTTAAAAAAGCATGTTGCCAATATTTGCACAAAAAAACATATTTGTAATAAGATAATGGTAGATGAAGGTGTTGTGGTCAAGAGCATTGTGAAAATCTTTTATTGTGAATAGGATTTCAAGTTTGTTAGATATAAGAAGGGCCATCATCATGTTCTTTTCATCTTTGTTGATTTAAATATATCCAAATTCACATTGTCTCATGTAAGAATTTGATGGACTTTCGTTCTGCCATATTATATCTAGACTTAAGAACGTGATGGTTGATAAATTTTTTCCCAACATCATACATCTTAGGTAGCTAGTTGACACTAGTGAAAAATTACATGATAAATTCCTTACACTATTGCATATGATTAACCCCTAGTGGCTAAGATTTACAAAGAAAAATAAAGAATACAAAAAAAATTATATTTCTTCTCATCTTATATAGATGCAATGTTTGCAAAATTTGTAAAGCATACTATAAAAGTAGTGAAAAAAGCCAAAGATGAGTTTAGCATGTAGTCAAGGGTCAATGAAGGAGTATTTTTTAGGCCAACATGCGATTTTGATAATAAATCAATTGGTTTAGATTAAATGGAAGCGGAATGCATCAACAAATATGATATCCGTGACTCCCAACCTGTCAATCCAAGAGATGGCAACTAGAAGAAACAACAAAACTAGAGAGTTTGCTAGCAAGTATTAACTCATTCCCATGGATTGTCAGAATATAAATACTAATAATCTCTAATTTCAACAATTAAAATTAGATTTTTACATGAAATGTACTGGGCAACCTGGACACAGATAGTCACCAAGAGGACTTATAGAATGTGACCTCTCATCTCACATTGATTTCTAAGAGTAATATGATATAGTATATAAGAGACTAGAACTTATTGTTGAATAACTCGAACTTAAACATTTTGGGTTAGTGGTTTAGGTTTAATAAGTTGTTAGGGTAGTAGTTCTCTATACAGAAACAACTGTATGATAGTTAGACTTGTTAGGTTGGATTTTATTCTAGCTTTAGCACTAGTCACGGATCCAACACTTGGGTCGTGACAAAATGGCATCAGAGTAAAATAATTTTCAAACTTATTCTATTTGGATAAAAATATAGATTTTTGACTTGACAAGGACATCAAGTGTTTAAGTGGAAGAGATTGCAACATCCCGTCCCATGTTGATTTCTGAGAGTAATACGATATAGTATATAAGAGATTAGAGAATATTATTGAACAACTTAGGCTTGAGCATTTTGGGCCAATAGTTAAGACTTAACAAGTTATTAATAACAGTAGTTCTCGAGTTATAATAGAAATACTGTATGACAGTTAGACTTGATAGATTGGATTCCATTATAACCTTAGCACTGTTCACGGATTTAACACCTAGGTCATGGCATAGATAGGCTAGTCAAAATAAGAATAATGATCGGGGAAAGAGCACTAGTATAGTAAAGTTGGGTTGTGATAACAAGTTACAACCATGTCATATGGCGAGAATGACAACAGATGCAGAAGGCACACGAATGTTTTAGCTCACTAGTCAAATTGGTCATTTTCAACATAACCATTTTATCATCCTACCTCTTAAGTATCCTACACATTATGAAATGATCACTATTTATCCTTACACTATGTGTGACATCCCAAACCAAGTTTGGCTTGTATAATATCATTCATGCATTATTACATGTTTGTATATATCATTTGCATGCATTTCATACTATAGTAAATTTAAACTTAAGGGAAATAATTTTTTTTTCTTGTCTACCACCTTAGAAGTGATTTAAGAAGATGTAGGGACATTAAGGCATGAACTCGAGGTGATAGATAAATTGAAATAGAAAGAAAAGCCATGAATTATAAGAAAAACCTAGATTATGGAAATAATAATAAATGAAAATAATGATAAAACTTGGTTAAATAAAATTGGAAAAATTAGGAAAAATAGTTAGTAATTTAATTTAGATTAAATCTTAAGTTTTGGGAATAAGAAAGGCATTTGACTAGTGATCTAGGGATTAATTAAAAGAAGAAGTACAAAAAACATGGAGGGGAGGAATTTTAAATGAAAAGGGCATAAAGGTCATTTTACCTAGGGGCTTGTGCGCCCCATGTGGGTGTTTTATATATATATATATATATATATATATATAGCACTCTAGAAGGCTCTCAAATGAAGGCCATGAAATAAAGAAGAGAAGAAAAGAGAAAAAAGAAGAAACGAAAAGCAAAAAGAGAAAAAGTGTGGTGCAAAGTCAAACCAGGCACCAATCATATTAGAGTGTGTGTTTAGATACTTTTAGGAGGCCAATGGAATAATTTTAATGTATAAATAGTAGTTTTATGTTGACCACTTCATAGACACACGTACAAGTGAAGGAAAAGAGAAGGAGAGAAATGAATTTGTTAATAAAACAGCCAAAAAGGTGATTTCCAAGGGACGTGTTGGGTGCCCCATATAGTTGACCTATAAAGGTGATATATGCATGTTGGAGGCTCAAAAAAAAAAAAAAAAAAAAAGAAAGAGAAAGAAAAGAGAGAAAGAAAAAGGAAGAGAAAGGTAAGGAAAAAAAATGTAAAAATTTATAGTTTGTGCTATTTTATCCATACTTCTTTATAGATTATGTTTAATTTTGCCATGCTTTATCACATGTTTGATTTATATTTCATTTTTGAGTTGAGGAGCATGCCGGATTCATGAAGGAACTAAAACCCTAAGAAGAAGTAAACTTAGAGAAAATACAGTAGTCTGATGAAAACTAGTTTAATGCTTTGTGTTTTCTTATGGATTGGAAGTTTTCTGAGTTCTTATGAGGGTTTTTAAGAGAGCTAAAATAAAGGAGAAACAGCAGAGGTCATGTTAGAATCAAGAGAAGAAAAGATATGGCAAGAAATTCTAGCAAAACAAGCTTATAAATTGAATTTGGAAAGAAGTTATGAGAGCAGAAAATTTCCTGCAAAAGTAACCTATTTCACCAAACACTTAAAGGCTTAAAAGGGGTTTGAACTCATGTTAACAAATAGATTAGAAGGTGGTTAAGCCAATTTGGGGGAACAAGCTATGAAAAGATTGAAATTTTGGCTCCAATTAAACCGTACCCAGTTAAGGGAGTAGAAAAGAGTGTGCAGAAATTTTTTTGCAATATTCATAAGTAGCTAAGGTGATGGTTTAGTGAACTAAAGGAGGGAAGCTAATAAGAAAACCAAATTAAGGCCTAACTTACATAAAACTAGTTAAAGAGGTAAAAGAGTGATGTGTAGTAAATTAAAGTAAGGTCGAGAAAGGTTAAGAAAGAAAAGTTGGGAAAAGAGCAAAATTTAGCTTAAAACCAAGAAAAACCTGATTAGAAGTGAGGTGGAGTTGATGTTGAAAAGGGTAGCAGGAAAATTCTAATTTGAGAAACAAATTTTACAGAAGTTATACTATCTTGGAAAGGTATGAAATGGTGTTGAATTGGAGGCCAAAGAGAGCCATTAGATAGACCCAAAGTTGGGGGAAAAATTAAGATTAAAAATGAGCTAAACTTAAAAACTAAGCCTCATTATGAGTGCAGAAAATTTCTGCAATATAACAAAATAAAAGAAATGATTTTGGAGCCACTAAAGAATCTTTATGGGAGTTGAAAGTGAGTGAGGCTAATGAAAAGGGTTTGAAGTTATGAAAGAAAGCAGAGACTAGGAAGAAAGGTGAAGCTAGTGATGAATTAACCAAAATCTTAGCAAGGGGGAAACCATAGCCAAATTTTATGGTAGCTAAAATGGACTAAATTTTAGGTCTAACCAATAGATCAAGAGATGATAAAGGATAATCAAGAGGTTGGTGATCGAAGAAGATTAAATTGGGGACGAACCTTTAAGAAAATAAACTTGAATTTAGTATTTTGAAAAGAACTAAATTTGGCTCAAACCTTAACTATACCTAATTAAAGATGTGGTGTAGTGTATGTAGAAAGTTTATATGCAGAAAATTATTGTTTGGAAAAATGATTTAGGGAGAATTCAATTTTCTAGGAGGCCAACATATAACTAAATTGAGGGCCAAAGAAGGAAACAAAAAGGAGATATAAAATTAGGAAGAATATAAAATCTAAAAGCAAACTAAGCTTAGAATTAAGCTTTTATATGTGTGCAGAAAATTTTCAATAACCTAGAAAGTTGAAGAAAATAACTTTTAGGCTTCTAAAGGACATTAAAAAAGCTAAAATGTGAGCATAGTTAAAGTCAATAAAAGTGATGAGAATAATTCTTGAGAAAAGAATTAGAATAGAGCATACTTTTAAGGTTAAGAAGAGGGAAAACTAGTAGTTGGATAACTTAGAGCCTTTAACATGCATTCATGACATAGCATTGATACATGCATATTTATCTCATGCAAGAGCAAACAGGGAACACAAGCACAACCCTAATCAATCAAACCCAACAAAGCCATAGAAAAACACAATGTGAGTGATGCTCTCTCTAAACTTAAAATTTTTATGAAATGTGTTTTTTATGAGCAAGTAGAAAATATTTTGAAAAATCTGAAAACAAATAACTAATTTCTACGTTTGCATATATGCTCTTTGTGATGTTTTTTTCATTTCTACGCTTTGATTGTGAAATATCATGCAATCACATAGGGCAGGTAGTAGTTCCATAAATCTAGATATGTGAGTTACACCCCATTAAGGGGTCTAGACACTGTAGAGCTATATTGGTTGGTCTTGGGATGACGGCGGCCCATGGTGCCACTACATAACATCATAGCACTTGACATGTTTTGTTATATGGGCCCAGACTATATTTTCATGTTTTATGTTTTATTGCTCACCTAGACATTACCCTGTTGTTTTGCACATTATGCTAGAACTATAGATATGTATATTATCCAGATGATGTTTATGCTTTTCAAATTTTTATGCTTCATGATTTGGCATGGATCTTGACAGTGAAGTATGATAGGGACAATATGTTTTCCTTGATTTATGATTTTCATTATTTTTCTGTAGTTTGAGATGTTTATAAATTTGCTAGAAATGCTACAAATAGAAAAACCTATTTGTTTCCGCTAAATTTAGTTTGTGTACCATTCACTAACACATTTGTCTCATAACCTCTTTTACATTGCAAATTACAACAATTCACATTAGAAAGTATCAATTCTACATTTTTTGCACCCTAACATCTACTAGCAGAGATTGGCCAATCTCATAGTTTATAGTATTACTGTACTTAATTAATTTGGGAAAGATTGAGAGTTTGTATTGTGGATGTTAAATATTAGTAGTCATGAGATATTTATAGATTGGGTATACAGTGTAATATTATTAGCTATGGTTACTTCAATATAGTTTTCTCGATTTAGACTTTATTGTTACAAATGTAAGGGTTATTTGTGATATTATGTTGCATGAGTTTGACAAGCATATAGGAACAAGTCTAGTAGGAGCCAAACAGGTTAGAGATTATAGTAGCTAACATACTATTGTGCTCTTGGCACAGTGAAGTGTTGGTTGCTACCCTAACTATTATGCCTCACTCGGTTAGAAGGACTGGTGTGTAGCACCAGGCCACCTTTCTTTTACACAAATCTCCCTAGGCTTGTCAAACAATGTTAATATTTAATCTTTATTATTGACCTTAGTTGTTAGTCCATTATTGAATGTAGACAATTGCTTGGTTTTTATTATATTTTTCTTTCAATTTTAAATTTGTTATTTTTTTTTACACAAGACAGTTCAAGTGGATCAACATCCTACATCTATCCTCCACCGTTTTCTAATTGTGGTCTTGTACCTACGATCTTATTATTCCATTAGCCCACATCACCACAATCCACAATCTCCCAACTAGCCAAAGTAACATGGTGGAGCCCAATTATACAAAGTATTGAATTTTTGGAATAATGCCAATGTAGGAACCTATCGATGATTCTTAGTGTTGCTAAATTGATGTTATCTAGTTGAAATACGAGTTCCTACATTATTATTAGACTTTTGATCTTGTGGGTTTGATGGTGATTGCCTATGTTAGGTTGGTCTTATGTCTAATTATGTTTGTATTGAACTTTTGATGACCTTGCATGTCATTTTTTATCTTAGAATGTATTTGTATTTGGTTTGATCTCTTCTACTCAATGTATTGTCTATGATTTTTGAGATTTTGATTCTCTTATTGTCTACTTGAGAAAGAAGGCATTTTGGTGATTGTGATAACAATGACCTTATTTCAGTTCTTCATTTCCTCCACTAGAAGTGGCAAAAGAATTTGAAGAGATTTTTGCACTAATTATTGCAGAATTTTTAACTAAAATTTAATTGTAATGCTAACTGACTTCCATCACATACAACTATTATTGTTATTATTGTTATTGTTATAGCTGCTACTACTATTGTTGTTGTTGTTATTATTATTGTTGTTGTTGTGTTGTTGTTGTTGTTATATCATATTTCTTAACTTATGATGAATTTATTGATCATTTTAGGAAAAATGAAACAAGGTAAATTCAGCTTACAGTTATCAAATCACATTGGATTGTCATAATTTAAAAATTTAAGTTTCCCTTCATTGCAAAAAATAAATTTATTTGATTTAAAGTTTGACTTTTGGTCAAATGGTATCTCAAGAGATTAAGTCAACATTTGCTGTTGACATTCATGGAGAATGTACTAAACAAATGCATGTTACATTTCCTTCATAGAGCATGAAAAATTCATTTCAATGAAATGCAAGTTATGATTTAAAATTTTAAAAATGTATAGATTTTGTCTAGATATTAAATGCATACCTTTTTTTCCTAACTAGTATGTTGATAAAACAAAATTCTTGTTGAACACAACAATAATAGAATTCAAATTTAATTCATTCAGTATAACAATAAGAATGTTGAAATCATTCACTCCATGGGTATTATAATATTCAAGTTGCGAAATATAGGGGCCATCAGAAGTGTCACAAAATAATTTAATAATCCATTCCATAGGTTTACAAAAATCAGGGAAACTGAAAAATTTTGGTAGTGTGATGCTCAAAAAAAGCAAGCAAAATACACCTGATCAATATTCGTTTAATGTCAGTCAACTTGACATTTGAGAATCTATGGAAGGAAAGAAAATAACGAGACACATATTATTATCCAAATCAACAAGAATATGAATAAAAAAGCAAAATTATATAGTCTGAGATTTTCAACGATGTGCTGGACTTAGAACTAACCCTTCAGATTCATTCTATATCTTCCAAAGTAAACTTGTTCTCATTACAGGTGTAGAGATGAATAATCATTTAAAATTTGTTTGGACCTTACCTATTTCCTTGTCGAAGAACCCACTCTTTCAAAACAAATTTGAACTCCTCCCTTGTTTTTGTGTCATATTTTTTTCTAACTTGATCTTCTTTCACATCGATTAAGCAAGTGATCTAGTCTTTCAACTTACATGTGAAAAAAAAAAAAAAAAACAGATGAGTATTTTTTTATGGCTCTGACCATGTTGCAATATATGATAATAATAAAAATAAAAAGTGTGTTTACCATTTGCTTCACACAGCCATCTTTGAGTGGATTTATTTGTGGTGTCGGTAGCCTATCCATAATTGACATATTTTCAAATTCAAAGTCCACCACACTCAAGTACCAATGTCCATGATTATGACTCATTGGAATGAACATTTGCTCAATTGATGTATATTCTTTGAAACTTTTAATAATTTTGTAAGAAAATCCCTTGTAATCTTGTCATCCTCGTAGTCGTCTATCAACAAAGAGTTATGTATGCCTCAAAAAAAAAGTATTTAATCAATTTGTTGCATGAAAACAATTTTTGAAACCTTAAAATATACATGTTCATAGTGGCCTTGTCAAAAATTATGTCGGAAAGTACTGGTAAAGTTTAAGTGTATTTTTTATCAAAGATTTCAAGAGCAAGCAAATATACCACACAATCTATTATCTACCACAAAAAATTCAAACATAAGAAGGTGCAATTTTAAGAATATACAAGCAAAATACTTCCTATGCGTGATATGTGCATTAACTTGCACTCCATGAAGGAATTCCCAAAGGAGTTGGCAATATAGATTGATTCTATTCATACTATTTTACAAAATCGATTACAAGCTCGCTAAAATTTTTTATTTTGACAAGCACATGTTTAGAAAGAATTGCTGCAATAACCGAATGAAAATATAAATTTAGTTACGGTTGAGAAGTGCACTAGTTGTAATTATATATATGATGTACTTGATGTTGGAAGTGGATTTCTTTTCTACTCCTTAAATTGTGCTCATATTGGCCCTGTTTAATGCTCTCAATGGCTTGCTTTTTGTCCATATAATACATACAAGCTCTTTATTCCATCTTAAGTGGAATGAAAACCCAACAAGGACTTGATTGAAAAGTCTAAGGTCCAAATTGAAGAAAATATTTTTCACTCATTTTTTTATTTATATTATACGTTCATGCGTAGGAACTAAAACTTGATGCAGAACAAAGTTTGAAGGTCACTTTACAAAAGTCAAAGAAATTTCGAAGATTTAGTTGAATTAGATATGAAAAGTACAGGGAGTAAGGTTGGAAATACATGTAGGACTGAAACATAATTTGAAGTAAAATTTGAGGCCACTTTATAAAAGGTGGAGTAAGTATGGGGACATATTTGAAATAAGTAAAAAAAGTGCAAGGACTCCAGTCGGAAAGTTGAAATTAGCCCGACTACTGTTCACGCATTTTATTAACAAATAGGTTAAAGGGCAAAATGGTAAACTTATTTTAACAAGTACAAAAAGTCACTTTCGTTGAACAGTTACTAACAAATAGCTGCACTCAAAAGGCTACCCATTTTTTATCAACCTATTTTATCTAAGCTCAATTTATCTAAATTTACAGAAAATAAGGGGAGATGAAACGAATGTTGTTTTAATTAATCAAACAAATAAGACCATGGTCAACTCCAATATCATCACAGAGTTTAGATTTTTGGGCACATTGCACCACTAGAAAAATTTAAAGGACCGTGACAACCACATAGCAATTACTAATTAGGTGCCGAATGAATAAAATTTATTAATTTATCATATATATAATAAATAGCATTATTTTCAATTCATGCTACTACATGAGTTTCATCCTTGCATTAGACCTGGGAAAATAAAACTGGACCCAAACAAAGGCCAGACCAGTACACGGTCACAATTTGACGGCAACATAGAAACATTCCCATGGGCCAAGCAGCCCATTAAATTGCCACGCTATGGAGAAGAACTACAGTTTCAACTGTGAGCCCAGGCCCAAACCCAAAGAGCACGCCCCATTCGAGCCCTCGCCGGTTGTCTTGAACCCATCCTCAGCGACTTCTTCCTCACATCGTCCAAGATGAATAACACACATGCACTCGACATGTTGCCATACTCACTTAGCACGTTTCTCGTGGCCCGAAGCTTCTCCGGCTTGAGGGCCAACTTCTGCTCCACCTGGTCCAAGATAGGGGCCGCCGGGATGTGCAATCCAGAAAAGAGAGTTCCAGTCGGAGATTCCTAGGGGCTGGAATGCCTCCACAAGGCTCTTTTCTATGTTCTTGGAGATAAGCCCAGGGACGTCCTTAAGGAGGTGGAATGTAAGACCCACTTCACGAAGATGCCCATCGATGGCACCATCACTGTCCGGGAGAATGGTTTGGGCAGCAGAGACCAGCTCGAACAACGGCTTCTCAACCCCCGGAACCGGGTCGGACCCAATTATAACAGCGGCTGAACCATCACCAAACAAAGCCTGGCCCACAAGGCTGTCCAGATGGGTATCACTGGGCCCACGGAACGTGACCGCGGTGATCTCAGAGCAGACGACTAGCACTCTAGCGCCCTTGTTGTTCTCAGCCAGGTCTTTGGCCACACGGAGCACCGTGCCGCCGGCGAAGCAACCCTGCTGGTACATCATGAGACGTTTAACGGACGGGCGGAGGCCAAGAAGCTTGGTGAGCTGGTAGTCAGCGCCGGGCATGTCGACCCCACTGGTGGTGCAAAAGACCAAGTGGTGATCTTCGACTTAGGCTGCCCCATTCCTTGATAGCTTTGACGGCGGCCTCTTTCCCAAGTTTGGGGACTTCGACAACCACCATGTCCTGCCTAGCGTCCAGGGAAGGTGCCATGTAAGCACAGACGTTGGGATTCTCCTTGAGAATTTCCTCAGTTAAGTACATATACCGCTTCTTGATCATGGACTTGTCACCTGTTAATTTATAACGCAATTAAAAAAGGCAAGATTTATAATTTTTATGGAAAAGTAAAAATAACATTAAATATTTAGAATTAGGAGAAATCAAGCAGATGAATTAAATTCAGAAATTTATGCTACACTATGGTAGCAATTGTTGTCCCCTACGCAATCTAGAACCGTTCAATTTAGAACAGTGTATCAAAAATTCTAACATTCATTGTATTAGTAGATATTTAGAACTCACTCTAATAAATTTTATTTAATTCGAAACTTTATTGGTCCTCTATTAATTACCTTTCTATATTCATATAATTTGCAGTTTGTAATACATATTTACGCATTAGCTATGGTTTATATTCATATTTTTCTTTGCTATATTTTAAATTATTACAGGAAAAAAAGGGTAGGTCGCACAAGTAGTTGTCAATAATAAAGAGGGCGTGTAAATAATAATATTTTGATCTTTTATTTTTTAGAAGAAAAAGAAATTACAACAATCAGGAGCCAGACCAGAAATTAGTGGAAACACTATATGACCTTTAATATAATAATTATTTATTTTTTCATTAAAATTTCCTAATTTTAATTAAGTATTGAAATTTTTAGTGCTTAAAATTTCCAATTTCACCAAACAAGGCCTTAATCTTGCTCTCCATGCTGGTCTTGCTTCTGTACACTAATAATTTTGTAACCTGCCAAGTCATGCATGATTTTAGAAATTTAAACAACGGATTAATCTCAATTATACCGCATTAATAAAATTCCTAAGTCTACTGATGCACTAAAGAACAATCCAAACGCTCCTCTTCCACATAAAAATCCTTCGACTTTATAAGTGCCAGCACGTTAAATGCATGGAACTCAGATAAACGGCATGAAAAATGAATTAGAAGAAGAAAGAAAGAAGGAAAAATATCTTACACATCCGCCGGAACTTCTCCTTGAGCTCGGTCTTGTGCTCGCTATTAGTAATCCGAAAATAATAATCTGGGTAAGTGCTCTGATCGACGCAATTCGGCGGCGTCGCAGTTCCAATGGCCATCACCGTGGCAGGCCCCTCGGCACGTTGCGCTCTCCGAACTTCCTCCACAGAAACCATCTTCGCCGGAAAAAGGGAATTTGACGGAAGGGGGAAGGTGGCTCAAGTACTCGGAGGGGTGGTAGATGTGCGACCTTGATAACAAACGCAAGCGGAGAGATGGTTTATATACGCGTGACACTAAGGAAAGGGTAGCTGGGAATCACGTGCATGCCGAACAAAGACCGTAGTGGCACGTGACCTTTGTGTTTGGTTTGGTTTGTAAAATAGGCCTGCGACCGGATGGCTATCAAACCTCCACATGATTCCCAGCTTCTTGTACCAACTTCCCGCAAACGACACAGAATGGTGATCGACACGTTTACTAAGTGTTAGGTGGAATGGACGGTTGAGATCGCTTTACGAAAATCGATTGCAGACATAATGGATAACAGGGATTTTGACGAGTACGAGGGTGCCACCTCATTTTTCTAGAGGGCGAAAGGCGAGGAAGGGATTTACTTGCTATGGTGTACGGAGAAATGTTATTTTTTTAAAAAAATTCTAATTGGTTGAATGCAATTTTATTCTTTTAAAAAAATTCTTCATTGAGGCAGCGCACTTCTTCCCTCGCTAAAAAAAGGGGCTAATGATCAATAGTTAAAAATTTAATTAATATTTCCTTCACCTTTCCCCTTTCCTTTTATCTTGTAACTCCACGAAAAAATGTGGTTATATCTATTTTACACATTTATTTGATTTTAAGCATTATTATGTTGAGTTAAAAATTTTTAATATTTATTAAATTAATATCAGTACTGATATTAATTTAATTTTGATTTAATAAATATTAAAATTATTAATTTATTATATGAGTCTCTAACATTGTATACAGACTATTGACACAACTCTTAACGTTAATATGAGAGGGATTAGAGTAATTTTGCAAGGGACATGAGACAATAAATGGAGTAACGGCGATGGATAGTGATTGTACAAGCAATGAAGAGTGCTGGGGCTGTTTCTCTTAGGACATGTTTAGTTTCGTGGAGGGGAAAGGAAAAAAAGATAGGGAAGAAAAGACAATAAAAGAAAGGAATGGAGAAATAGAATTCTTGTTTAATATCAACCAACAAAAAAGAAAATGTATTTTTCTTCGTTTGTTTAACTTCATCAACGAAAAGAATAGAAATATATGAAAATAAATTTGAAATTGCATTATTACCCTTGTTATGAATTAAGAATAACATTAAGGCTAATTTAAAAATGACATAGGTAGGGTCATTACAAATTTTTTAGAACTTCTATAAATTACGAATAATATTTTGCATTAATTTTTTAAGATGGATGGGTGGAAAAGAAGAAAAAGTTTTCATATAATATTTTTTAAAAAGTTTAAACTTTTTAAAGGTATAAAAATTTTAATTTCTATAATATATGATTCACATTAAAAAGTTCATTCAATTCTAAAAATCAAAATTTTCATAAAATTAACTTTTTTTTTTATAACTTTTGTAGTTTGTATTACAAGTTAATTTACAATTATAAATATTTTATTATAAAATTATTTTATTAGTAAAATCAAATACAACTTCTAATTGCCATCCCAAAATTTTGTACCTAAATATTACATTTTTGGGATTACCTTGTCCGCGTGGTATGAGCACGCTGGTGTTCCTGACATTACAAATATTTTCTTTCTGTCTAAATCCACCATTGAATGGTCGAATGAAAAAGTGTGGGCCCAATGCCTGTTCTATCCTTTCCATACCTTCCATTTTTCTCTCCCTAATACTGGTATATTACCAAACAAGAGATGTCATCTTCTCTCAATCTTTTTTCCTTTCCTTTCTACCAAAAATTGCTTATCAAACATACCCTGGTATGTTTGGTACCGTGGAGGAAAAAAGAAAAAGAAAAAAATAGGGAAGAAAAGAAAGGAAAATAAAGGGTGAGAGAAATAGAATTCTTGTTCGGTATTAATCAATAGAAAAGAAAGGATATTTCTCTTTTTTTATTTAGTTCTATTCAGGAAAAGAACATAAATATATAAAAATAAATTTGAAATTACATGAGTACCCTTATTATGAATTAATAATAACATTAATGCTGATTTAAAAATGAACTATGTATAGGCATTACAAATTTTTTTATAACTTTTATAAATTAATAATAATATTTTGGACTGATTTTTTAGGATGGATATGTAGAAAAGAAGAAAAAGTTTTCATATAAAATTTTTAAAATTTTAAACTTTTTATAAACATACAAAAATTTTAATTTCTATAGTACATAAATTCGCATTAAAAAATTCATTTAATTCTAAAATATTCACGTTAAAAAGTTTATTTAATTTCAAAATCTAAAGTTTCATAAAATTGGCTTTTTTATAACTTTTTTTTTAGTTTGCATCACATGTTATTTTACAATTATAAATATTTTATTATGAAATTATTTTTTTAATAAAATCAAATACAACTTCTAATTGCCATCCCAAAATTTTGTACTTAAATATTACATTCATGGGATTACCTAGTCCATGTGGTATGAACGCGGTGTTCCTAGCATTACAAATGTTTCTTTCCATCTAAATTCGCTGCTCAACGCGCGGATGAACAGGTGCGGACCCCACGCCTATTTCATTGTCTCTTTTCCTTTTGTTTCTCTCCCTAATGCCAATATCAAATAAGAGATATTCTCTTCTCTTAACCTTTTTCGTTTCTTTTCCGCCCAAAATTGCTTACCAAACACACCCTTAATGCCTATTGTTTGTCAAATTATGCCATCGCAACCTTACATGGAGATAGCAGGAATATGACTTTCACAGCTTGCAACCGATACAGCCTTTTTCTTTGGCAAATTCATGGAAGAACATACGCCATCATACCTGGAGAAAACTTCAATACACAATTAAATTCTAGCCTTCTTAGGGTGTGTTTTCCACATAGGCTTCCTTTATTGCCCATTTTTCTTCCCGTAACACCCATTGGGGTATACGGCTTAAAAATGACCCACCACCACACCCCCCCCCCCCCCAAAAAAAAGAAAAAAAAATTGTGGTCATTATGAAATCCTATTGTCTAAGAACTCTTAAAGCCAGTCATGGTAATGAACAAATTGAACACGAACGTCACCAGAAATGGGGCCTCATTTTTCCTCATTGCTAAAATTATACGAACCTTTCATATTACCTACGCCCCTACCTAACGCTGCCACTCACTCTGTCTGTCTAATTAATGCTAATTAAACTCCTATTAATCAATTCCCACTCCCTTAAACACCTTTGTCCTATCATTTTTCTCCCTTACTCCCCCCCCCCCCCAAAAAAAAAAAAGGTCTTACACAATTCCCCTTATGTTGCAAAAAACCCAGCCCAATAAGCTAATGCATTAGGTATGTTTAAGCCGCAAGGTGCATGGTAAGACAATGAGAGGGAGGGAGGGAGAGAGGGACGAGGGAAAAGGGAGGAAAGTACTATGTTAACTGGGAAGGATAGAGGGTGATCTATGAAGCTTTTTTCATTGATTTCAAAGGAGGAGGAGAGAGACCGCGGAAGAGGAGAGTAGAACCTTTATTAAGTGTTTTAAGTGAGGGAGAATCAGTGATTTTCCTTGTAATCTTACATTGACCAACTTGCAAGGGAGGTCCAAGTAAATACAAAAAACATAGTGATTGTCAGCGTCAACTTTAGTAAACCTAACTCGTATTAACTGATGACTAATGTCAACAATTCTGATGACAAAGTGATGAAAATCTCGAGGGACATCAAAGTAGAAGGAAGGTTGATAAGCCCTAAATTATGTTATTGCTTAATATAATTTAATTAATATTTATTATATATTTTTGTACTTTGTTGGGGATATTTATACTTTAATTTGTGAAATTTATTCATTTTACCCCATTTTAAGAATTGAGCCTCACTGCAAGAAAAAGACGGATTTCCAACGGAATTTACTGACGAATAGCGAAATCGTCATAATACCAACGACATTTCTAATGGATTTTCTGTTGGAAAACCAAAAAAATTACATACTTACATTTCCGACGGATTTCTGACGGAAGAAATCCGTCAAAAAAGTATTTTCTAAAATTTTAATACTTAATTTATTTATTTATATAATTAATTTCTTTTCGACGGACAGTAGTCCATCAGAAACCATTTTATATATTTATTTCTGACGGATTGCCATCCGTAGAAAAATAAATTTTTATATATTTTAATATATATATATTTTTTCGACGGGCATAAGTTCATCAGAAAAGAATATTATATATTTATTTTTATATTTAATTGATTTCCGACGGATTCAGTCCATCGAAAAATATTTTTTTATATATTTTAATATATATTTTTATTCCAACGGACATCACTCCGTCGGAAAAATATTTTCTTTATTTAATTTAATATTTAATTCATTTCCGACAGAATAAATCCATCGGAAAAAGAATTTTATTATATTTTGTATTAAACAATTTATTTCCCATGGGAAGAAGTCCGATGGAAAAGAATTTTATATATTTAAAATATATTTAATTTCTTTTCAACGGACTTCATCCGTCGAAAAAGAAATTATATATATTTTAATATATATATTTTTTTTTTCCGACAGACAATTGTCTGTCGGAAATTTTTTTATTAAATTTTGTTTTAATTAATTTATTTCTAACGAACATCAGTCCGTCGGAAAAGAAGTTTATTATTTTTTACATTATTGAATCACACCGTGGGAAATTACATATAAATTATTTTCGACGGAGAAAACCGTTGGAAAAAAATTATACATAATATAAATATTTGAAAATTTGATTTTTTAAACAAAAAATACTTACATGAGAAATAATTATTAAAATATTATAATTTTTAATAATTTTATTTCCTTTTTAAATATAAAATAATATAACATTAAAAGACAAATATATATTATTAAATAAAGAAAATATATTAAAAATATGCTATATGTAATTTATTATAAAATATAATAACACGTACAAAAAAATATTATATATATAGTATAACTGGACTACATTTCTAATATTATATATGTAATACTATATATATACTACATGTATATATTATATATGTACTATATATATGTACATACATATAATACTATTAAATTTTGTAAACATAGTGCACATGTATTATATATGTACATATACTATTACTTTTACTATATAATACTACTTTTATGTACATATATTGCTATATATATTATATGTATAGTATAATATGTATAATATTATATATATATATGTACATATGTAATATTACATATGCAGTACAAATATATGTATACTATGTATTTTAAATTATATATGCTATTGTATCTACTATATACTAGATATAGTATATATTGTACTATAGGTATACTATATTTTATTTTAACAGCATAATATATATAATATTACATAGTTATATATTACATATGTACTATATGTATAGACAGATAGCAATATATATACATACATATATATCACAAATGTACACTATATGGAGTATATATAGTACATTTTATAACATGTTATATATAACATTTTATAAATTCTTATATATATATATGTAATATTATATATAATATATTTTCTTAACTACAATAAGTAATTAAATTTAATTAAAAAATTTAATAGTTTATATAGTAGTATTATATTTGTTATAGAAATTATAAATTTTTATGTTTAATATAATATATTATATATAGTTTTGTACAATATATGTAATGTTATATATATTATAATATATATATATAAGATAATATAGTATATAGTATAATATTATATATATTATATGTACTACATATATGTATGTACTAAATGTAGTACGTATAGTACATATAACACCTATGTACTATGTAATACATATATATAGTACTATATATATAAATCTTTCTCTGATTATTATACCTATTCCATTTCTTCTCTCTCTTTTGGAAAAATTGTTGATTATTCTTAATTTTCTTTCTTTTCCTAAAAGGTGCTACAATTTTCTTATAACTATACTGTGCACAAAATTCTTCTAATTCTTTTCCATTAGTAATCGAATCTTTTCTAAGTTTTGCATTTAATTTTAAGTCTGTACATAAATTTAGTCCTTCTGCATTTATTATCGAAGCTAATTGTCTATAAGTTAATTCAGTATAAGGAATTGTTCCATTATATTTTCTCTTAATCTATTTCTTACTCTTTCTACAAATAATCTAGGTAATCTAGGTATAAATCTTTTTTTCCAAAATGCTGATGCATTATCTTTTATTTGTAATATTTTAGTTATAAATACACCTTTACACCATTTAAAGTCTTGAAGTGTAGGACAAGTTAAATTAGACAATTATTCTGAAACTCTTTCCATATATATATCTGGATCTCTAACAAAATGTTTTATTATAGCATATATTAAAGTATTCACGGCATCTAATTCTAAAGTAGGCAAACTAGTTCCTTCATTTTCTTGTTTTATTTTAGTAGAATTAACTATTCTATGTCTCTCTACTTCTTGTAAATTATTCCACCAATGATATAGACATCCTGAAAATGCGTAAGTAATAGTCTTAGCAATTAAAACTTCATCATTAGTAGTCTTAAGTCTAAAAGTAGTTGCAAAAGTCATCATATTAGAATAAACATGAAATATTTGACTTTCTGATAATCCATCAATATTCCATTCTACTATTTCTCTTCTTGAACAAGTCTGAGTAATAATCAAATGATTTTCTTCAAATTGTCAATCTGGTCCTGATGGTCTTGGATAATAATTCTTTCTATGGGGATATCTATTATAAGTATTTGTAGTATTTAATTTATTTGTAAATTGTTCAGAATTATTACTATCTATTTTGTTTATAAATTGTTCTTAGTCATTACTCTCACTTTCACTAGAATCTTCTTTCTTATTTATTGTTATTATTTTATTTTGTGATATACTTAATTTTCCTAATTTTTCATTAATCTATTTTAATATTTCTTTTTCTTCGTCTTCTGGAAATTTTATATCATCTTTATCTAAATTAAATGGTTTAATTATGGGATCGTATACTATTTCCTTATTTTTAGTCTTTTCTTTAGGAATATAAGTATTATTTTGAACTAGACTTTTTACCTGTTCTGCTAAAGTATTCAACATTATATTCGAATAATTATTCTATTCCTGTATTTTTCTTATGTTTCCTAGACTAGCTGTTAATCCATCTCCTCCTTCTCTTCCTACCTTAAAAGGTGCTGCTACAAATTTTTCATTTTCTACCTTTGCTTCTATTTTTTGTAGAGGTGGATAATCTGAATTTCTCTTTTTAGGCCATTCTTTTATCATATATATTTTTTCTTCTTCAGTTTTCGAATAAAACCATTCAAAAAAATAAATATTCCTTTGAAAAATATTCTCTAATTCATAATAATATCTTTGCTTAATTAATTCTCTTTCTTCTTCATTATAATTCTTTACATACTCTTTTCTATTTATTTTATTATACTTATCTAAAAATTCTGTTCTAATATATTCTTTATCTATTGTAAATTTTCTTTTAATCATATTTATTCCTAAGTGAGAATTAGGCTCTTTCATATCAGATCTAGTCAGTGAAACTGATTCATTATCCTTTTCTTCATAAACAATTTATGGTATATTAAGCTGAAAATCTACTTCTTTAAATCTATAACTAGACAATGCTGATGAATGTCTACTCTTCAATTCTTCTCTAATAGAGGGACTATCCTGATAATTAAAATCTATTCTAACATTTACATCTTCATCTTGAATTATAGTAGGATTATGCCTTAAAGATCTATTCCTAGGTATAGGAGGTGAAACATCTTCTAAGTTCCAAACTCCTGAAAAAATAATCTCATTCCAGTTAAGTTTTCTAGGTGTAAATGCTTTTATATTTAAAGGGTTACATTCTAACAATAAAGTCTCATGATTAGGCAATTTTCTTAATGCTCCTGGGTTAATAGTAGTCTTCATTAATTTATAATAAATTCTAAAAATTATTCTGGCTGATTTTACTTTACCTTTAATATGTAATTCTTTAGTATGCACATTCAAAGTTAATACATCTAAAATATGCGGATCTGTTAAATCTACTGTGAAATTAGGATAACAATTAAAATATACTGGACCATTGTGCAAATTAAATTCTATCAATACTAATAAAGAGTCTTGAAATTTATTAAACCTACAATCTCTTAATGCCATACATACGGGAATATTCAAACCTAATCTAAATAGTGGTTTTACTGCAATCTGTACTAATCGTATATGCAAATATCTATATTTTTCTCTATGATGTCTTATTAATCTAGAAGATAATAATCTTAATTCCTGTTTCTCATGCTGTAAAGATGCAGTTAATTCTTGAGTCTTAATAGTATTCTGATAATTGAAATCAAATGCCTTGTGATGATAAATATTCTTAATATTCTGCTTGGGTATATTCCAATTTTGTAAATGATTTTCTATTTTTGAAATGCTTAATTCTTCATTAGTCATTTCTACTGACTCATCTAATGTTGATGTAACTAAATATGGATTAGACTCATTTTCATACTCTGAACTAGTCGAAGCTACTGATCTAGACGAACTTGATCTAGACAATCTTCTTAAAAGATCACTCATCTCATTAATCTTTACCTATCAGGACCATCTTAAGGCTGACCAACGGTCTCACTGCCTCTCTCGGGACTTACTGCCAGGACCACCAACTCTGTAAAAAGGGCTGACCAACGCTAGGTTTTGATTAATAAAACAAGATTTCTTTCAATTAAATTGCCTTAAACTAAATTTTCTAGACTATAACTTCTTCTAATTAGAATACAAAAACTTATCTTTAACAGATTTAATGTAAGAATAATAAGATGATGCAGCAATATGACAATAAAATTAATGCAACAATATGAAACATGTGCAAAATAAGCTTACAGTGATGAAAGAACAATATAACGATTCAAGTAACTCTATGGCTCTAATACCATTTCGGAAGGATCGTGGAGAGTAGGCAAGGGAGGCGGATGAATACAAAGTAGATGAATATTCTTCAAAGACAGGAAATTAAATATTCAAGTAGACAGAGGCTTACAAAAGGTAGTTTGGAATTTTTTTGAAATACTGGAATATTATACAAGAAAAGTAGGCAGTCGGATGAAGGCAAGTGAAGGCAACATTCTTTGCAGAGGATCTTAGCATGTTCAAGAGCCGATTTCAGCCGATGCTCTTTACAACAACCTTACATGCATATTTATAAAGAAAGAAAACAAACTAAATTTACAAAGTATTTCATGTCCGAAGATCAGACAAACAAAACTAACTTTCACATGCTAAATAGTAAAAGTCTTCTCATAAAGTAGTCTTGTCTTTTCAAGTCTTCAAGTAATCATAAAGACTTCGTCTCCCACGTGATTCAAAAGGAAAAAGTCCATCCAAGTCTTTCATTGTAATAAATGCTAGAAGCCTAGTCATGTCATTTCATTTGTCATTTTCTTCTAATAGTCTTCAAATCTTTGAAGTCATTTATTATTCTGCATGCACTTGTCACATCAATGATCTTTAATAATAGAAACTATGTACTAAATGTAGTACGTATAGTATATATAACATCTATGTACTATATAATACATATATATAGTACTATATATATAATATAAGAAATATATAATAAATAATATTACCTATATAGTACAAATGTACTCTATATGTAGTATATATATTAAATTTTATATATGTTATAATATGTTTTCTATAACATATTTTTTAAATTTATATTATATGTGTAATATTAGATATAATATATTTCTCTAATTGTAATATATAATTAAATTTAATTAAAAAATTTTGTAGTATACATAGTAGGATTAGATTTGTTGCATATACTATATATAAATTTTTATGTATAATATAATATATTATATATATGATTGTAATATATATGTAATGTTGTATATATTATACCATATATATACTATATATGTATATATAGTACATCATATAGTATATTATCATAATATATATAATAAAATATAGTATGTGTTACACCCCAACCTCTCAAACCTAAGAGGTATGACAGCGGAGCAATAACCAACACACCGCTAGGTAAAATCTGGCAGCATGCCGGCTACTATAACCTCTCTAAAATTGGCCTTAAGGCCCTATGTCTGAGTACCTGCTTAAATCAACAACTTTGCATAATATACATAACGTGCAAATAATTCATCCAAAACATAACTTAAGCATAATCAACCCTCTATCACATTTCCAATAACCATCAACATCATGCTATGCTCAAAATCACAATGTAATGCTAAATTAACTATAAACACCCATAAGATTTTAAATCCATACAACTCGTTACAATTATCCCAAAATATACATTAATCTCTCAACATACATAGCTCATATCCACAAAATAAAACCAAACAAATCTCCAATAGCTTGGCCTGACCTGGTGCTATAAAGTGCAAAACACAAGTAATACGAACACTAAGGTTCTAACTCAATAACTCAACATCTGCCAGGGGGAAAAATTTAGTGGGTAAGACTAACGTCCTAGTGAATGGTAATCAATCTAATCCCAGGGGGAACAATCAGTTTTTATAGCTAATTATGCAATATAAACATTCTTGAAGAATTTCATGTCAAGAGACATCACAATAAAGGTTTCAATAATATAAAAGCTAATTATTTTTGTGCCAAGTCATAATACATAAGAAAGCATAAGCATGAATCATAAAGGTTTTCATAAACATCATAGAAACATTATAAGGGTCGTATTTCATATTCACATATACTCTGGTCGGATGTGCACAACCGAAGGCGTCTGGGGGCAGTAAAATTATAAAACATAACATGGGCCCTCATTGGGCAAAACATAAATATGTTGGGCACCGTGACGCTCGCGCTAGGGGTCGCCACTCCCCGGCCAAGCTAACACAGTTTTTAGCGCATGGTCCCTTTCCATTAGGGACAATAAACATACATATATATGTCATACAAGTAGAACCATCACCTGCTCCAGATGGCTGCCCGACATCATGGTTTGGGTACTAAGGTGCCAAAATAACATAAACTCATGAAAACCATGCAAGTAAGTATATACTCAAAATCATAACATAGTTAGACTGTTTCCCATGTTCTCAGTAGCAACATATATTTGAGTTTGAAATGAGCAATATTCATTGTAAATCATAATTTGCGGAAATAAACTAAGATTAGGAAGATTTCCACTCACCTTGCAAAAAGAGCTTACAAGGGTGCTTCTAAAACTGTAGGTCCTGGGTCTGTAGTAGCTAGGGTGTCCTCTCCTACAAGGGAGATACACAACATCAGAGGCAAACCCTAAAAACACCATACGAAAACAATAACTATACCCTACAACGTATAAATACAATTTTCCTCCATTTCTAACCTTTAGGTCTCATCCAAACATGCCCTTAATTTCTTTCTAACCTTTGGGTTTCATCCAAACATGCTCTTAATTTCTCTCTAACCTTTGGGTTCCATCCAAACATGCATTTAATTTCTCTCTAACCTTTGGGTTCCATCCAAACATGCATTTAATTTCGTTTTTCCCCATTTCAACTCCAACCAAACATGCCCTTATTCCATTTCAACATCATCTCACCCATTTCTCTCACATTTCAACCATAATCACTTCATTCAAGGTTTAATCCAACCATAAAAACATAAATATTCTCAAATAAAACAATATCTAAGGTTACTTTAACAAGAAATAGCAAGATTCAAGCAAAATATCCCATGGGTGAGGGTAAACCCACTTTCTCTCTCTACAATACATAATAACATCTAAATACAAAATTTACATCGATTAAAAGCTATAAAACGAAGAGAGGAAGCTAAACATGTAGAAATATTGAAGAAAAATCAAAGAGGGTTTGAGATTGGACCATTTTACATACCTTTTTACTTCTTTTCTCCTCTTTCTCTCCTTCCCTCCCTTCCCCTCTCTATTTGGGCGAAAATGAGCCCTAAAGGCTCCTCCAACTCTTAAAACACTCACTTGAACCTAAAATGACCTTATTGCCCTTCATTAAAATTACCCTCAAAATTAATCATAATTAAATTTTGGATGAATTTTGGGTACCCTATGATATCTCCCAAATCTTTGTTTTATAGTGTTTAGGAGTTTAAGAGAGTTTAGGGGTCCTTGGAGGGGTTAAAAATACCAAATTTTCATGAAAAAGGCCAAAAAATTGCGTCTGGCGCACTGCAGCGCAGTCTAGCTCGCTGCAACGGCCAAATTCTAGTGGCCGCTGTGCTGTAGTGTGCCTGGGCGCTATAGCACAGTAAAACCAGCAAGCACCGCTACAGCGTTGCTATAGTAACCCGAATAAAAAATAATTTTTTTTTTTTTTTTTACAAAAACTTCACTTCTTCAAAAACTTCCAAAACACTTCCTTCCACCCCAAATACCTCAAAATTCCATCTAAATAAAATTAAAACTCAATCCAAAGTGGTTTTAGGAATTTTTTTTCTTTTCTTTTTTTTTCTTCTTCTTTTCTTTTTCTTTTTCTTGGAGTTGGTTTTGGGTGTTACAGTATGTCTAGTACATATAGTACTATATATACATATGCATATATAATACTATATATCTAATATAGTGCATATATATATATAATATTACATATTACATATATATTAGAAATGTACTTATATTATATTTTATATTATTATACTATATATATTAAAGTTATATAATATATAGTAGAATATAATATTATATATTATCTGTACTACATGTACTATATACAGTACATATTATATATGTAGTACATATAATATACATATTCTGTATAATATATACATATATAATGGAAGAGACTCCTAATGTTGAGACTAAAAATTTTTTTGACTTATTACATGCAGCAAATCAACCATTATGGCCAGGATCTCATTATTCTGAATTATCTGTTGCAACTAGAGTAATGAGTATCAAATCTGATTGGAACGTTGCTTAACAATGTATTGATTATTGTGATAAAAGGTGCATGTTATATTACATTAATGATGCAAATGAGCAGTTTTGTAAATTTTGTAGTCGTGCAAGATATCGGCCACGTAGGGTGGGAAAAGGAAATTATAAAAATGTGGCCGTTAAAACAATGCATTATTTGCCACTTATTCCTAGATCGCAAAGATAATATCCTCGATATGATCCTTTTATCATTGCTCAGAACGTTAGACAAATGTATTATATTACCTATCCTCCACTTCGAAGAGACAAGGCCTATTGGTGGGTGGTCATGAAAATAAGACCAAGTGGTCGCATAGATTTAGACAATTTAAATGTAGAAGAAGTTCATCAAGGGGAAGAAATGTTTGTTGTCAATCTAATAATTAATTTGGAACTAATAATTGGATAACGAGATGAGCAAGGACGTTATGAAGAGATAGATTCAAACGACGTGGGACAAGGAAAAGAAGTTAACTTTGAGGAGGAAGAAGACGAAGACAATGAGGAGGTAGAATTTGATGATGAAGAAGAGACAGAACCATCAATAGAGTATAAAGAAAATGATTCAGAATCCAACTAAAAATTTACACTATGATTTTCTAAGTGTATACAATATTTTTAGTAAATTTTTTTATAAAAAGTTATTGTGTAGATTAATTTTATTCAAAATTTAACTTTGTATTGAATCTTTAATAATGATTGAATATGTACAAGTGTGTATAATATTTAATAAGAATTTTGTTATTATTAAAATTTAACTTTTTATTATATGGTCAATGATTAAATATGTGTAAGTGTATATAACATTTAATAAGAAATTTATTATTATTGTTAAGAATTTACATATTATAAGATGTAAATTAATATGTTTGGTTTGTATATTATTTAATGTTTTTCATTTTATTTTATGATTGTTAAATTTGTATTAATTTTTATTTTTATTTCATGCAGATGTCTTCAGGTGATAAGAGGGATAAGGGGAAGGCCGTTAATATATCTAGGTCTAAAACTAAGAAGAAGCATAGATCCTCGCCTTATATGACTGGGTCGTTACCGCTTCTCACGATCCGATCACCACCACCTACAGTTCAGTATGACTATGGTCATACTCATTCTCTTGCCCAGCCTTCACCTCAGTTTATGCCAACACCTGGATATATGACTTCTTCTCCATCGATGCCAGCACCCACATCTCCTCATCTGCCCGAGTCATTTGAGTCCGAATCTAATAGGTCTCCTATTCCACCTTCGAGTTCTTCGGAGGGTGATATTTCTGAGAGGTTACATATTAGACCTGTTGGAGTAAATTGGTAAAATTTTAAACATTTCATAACAAAATATTAGTTTTTATTTAATTTTGATTATGACTAATAAAATAATTATTATTATGTTTCAGGTTTGATCGTCCTATTAAGGCCGCTCATGCGATTACGACTATCATTAAGGCTCAATATACATCTTTTTATCCTACTTGGAAGACGATTCCTTCTGATCTATGGTTTAAAGAATTTGAGTATGTATTTTATTTAAATGATAATATTATACTCATTTAAATTAAATTTGAAATTGTGCAGAAATATTTTATATGGGAGGCCGAGGATGAGTCACTTCTTAGAAAGATTTTTAATCGGCGCGGCGGTCATAGATTATTTGACATACTTTTGGAGGCGCGAATGAGAGGAAGAAGGCCGGACTGGATCATTTCTTCCATATGGGATAGATTGGTTCAGTATTGGCAGAGTGAAGAATTTTGTCACGTGAGTGCTCAGAATAAGGGCAATCGTCATTCTAAAAAGGGCGACTCACTTCATACTGAATGTTCAATTCCCCCACACGAGCATGCTCAAAGAATGGTAAGTATTGAATAATAATAATAATAAATAATAATAATAATAATAAGTGTCTATTATTCATTTATTGATTATTATTGTAGGCAGAAGAAAGTGGAAAAGTTCTGTCATTTGCATATATTTTTCAGCACTGTCATCTTAGGAAGAAGGACAAGAAATGGGTTGATGAGCGGTCTGAGAGAACATTTGTGAGTTAATTTAATATAATATATAAGTTTAAAATATTTGTATTATATTATATTTTTTATGTATAATTAATATTTTCATGCAGCACGAGTATTGGCATTGTCTTGAGGAGGCTCAGTCTTCTCCAACATCTGCTAGAGATTTTAATACTCCTGGCAGCACTCCAACTTATTCAGAGATGGACATTTGGACTCGTGTAGTTGGCAGAAAGGCGAAAGGACGTATACATGGGTTAGGGTCACAACCGTCTTCAGTAGAGCGCTATCAGTCAGCATTTTCTTCTACACAATCTCGTAATATACAGTTAGAAGCAGAAATGGCTGACATGCGTCAGAGGATGGGATCGATGCAAACAGAAATGGGGACGTTGAGAGAGGTTGTCCAGCATTTGGTTGCTAGGCTGGACAAACATGATCATCCTGATTCATCTTCTGCGCCTCCTACGTCGTCATTGCGGATTCCGAGACACAAGTCCGATGATGACGAGTCTGATGATAATAGTACGTTAGATGACACTAAGTAGTATTTTTGTTTATTGTTTATTTGGACATATTTGAGACACTTTAATTTGTATTACAAGATTTTTAATTTAATTGTGATTAGGGTTTTTATTATTGTAAAATTATATTTTTATGTGCTTATTTTTAATGTCTTTCATTTTTTTAAATATGAAATACATAATAAAAAATAAAATTATAATAATTATAAATAAATTTAATATATCAATAAAAAAATTAATAATAATTGGAAATAATGGATATTTTCGTGCTTATTTTTAATGTCTTTCATTTTTTTAAATATGAAATACATAATAATACATAATAAAAAATAAAATTATAATAAATATAAATAAATTAATAATTGGCGGAAATAATAGAAATAATAGAAATTTCTGGCGGCCCTTTTCCGCTTGAAATTTCCGACGGAATCCAGCTGTTGGAAATTTCCTACAGTCGGATTCCGCTGGAAATTTCTGGCGGTTGGATTCCATTGGAAATTTCTGACGGAATCAGGCTGCCGAAAACTCCGTTGGAAATTTCTAACGGTAATGTTTTTCCGTTGGAAATTTTTTCGACGGGAATTTTTTTGACAGACTGTTGACCGTCAGAAATTTCCATCGGAAACAGCTTTTCCAACGGAAATTTAATATTTTCTGACGGATTTTGTCCATCGGAATTATGGCAATTCCTTGTAGTGCCTATTTAGAACCTTATTTGGGTTTTGTTTTTCAATTTTCAAATTATAAACATTTTAGGTCTATTCGGTTGAGAAAGTCTACTATAGAAACTTGAATGTTATAGTCGATGACAAGCTCAAATGCGGGAGTCAGGTTAGCAAAGATGAAAAGGCTCAAGACCTATCTCGACAGGCCTAAATTCATGAGAAATTTGCAATCAAGATAAAAATGATAAAATGATAATTATATAAAGAAAAGAGATAAAGAGATAATGGAGGAATTAGATTAGAGATGTAATCTTCATCTAGGAGATATAAAAGCTTATATTTCAGATTTTACAGCATTATTCATTGCAGAAATTTTATAGCTTTTTAGAGAGAGAATAACAAGAAGAAAAAGCTATTTTTAAGGTTGAAAATTTAGAAGTTATTTTAATTCAATTGATAGAGGAAGTCTCAATGCAATCTAATGAAGGATTCATATTTATTTTCTTACTTTTTGATTTAGATTCTAAATTCAAATTTGATTCTTTTATTTAGATTGAATGTTTAAAATGGATTTTTGTTGGATTTTGATTTTAAACATGAACTAATTCGTTGTTCTAATGTTACAATAGAACTTAAAACATGGTTTGGATTTTGATTTAGTTTTCTAATTTTATCAAATTTGTGGATTGTTTATTTGACCTTCTGTTTAATATTTTTCAATTGCCTAAACAGTAGGGCCAATTTAGGAATTGAATTGATATTTGGGAAAGATAAATTTAATTTAGCCTAGATAAAATAAGTTATATTTGAGTTAATTGTATGAATGATTAAATTAATTTGTTTGTAGGATATAAATATACCTGCTTATCCTAGGTAGTCAAATTAGAATTTGAACTCAATAAATCTAGTTAATTCGAAGTTATATAGAAATATAGTAATATATATTTAATTAGATGTGTTTATAGTATTTTGAGAGAAAATTATAAATAATTTAGAATTTTAGGTTAACAATTTTAGCTTGTTTGTAAATTAGAAAAACAATGAAAGAATTTCAAATGAAGTGTAAAGAGAAGTTAAAAACACAGATTCTTTCCAATTGAACTTTCTAGAATCTGTATATTGCGATTTTAGTTATTTCATTAGTTTATTTTAATTTTTATTCATTATTCTTAATTTTAATTATTATTTTAATAGAACTGAATTGTGTTAATTTTAGTACTTAGTGATTAATTTTAGTTATTTTTCATGAGAAAGATCCTAATTTTGCCACTATATTTATATTGTCATACATATACTTGCATGTCATGACCCAAGTATTGAATTCATAATTAGTGTTAAGGTTAGAGTGGAATCCAATCTAATAAATTTAATTGTTATATAGCATTTCTTTAATAATTTGAGAATTACTAGCCCTAATAATTTGTTGAGTCTAAACTACTAGCTTCAGAAGTCGATGTGAAATGAGATATCATAACATCTCTCACTTAAACACTTGATGTCCTTGTCAAGTTAGAAATCTGAATTTGTATCCAAATAGAACTATTTCAAAAATTGTTTTGTGTGATACCAACTTTGTCACGACTGAGAGTCGGATCCATAACTGACACTAACGTTGAAATAAAATCTAACCTAGTAAACCTAACAGATATACTAAATCTATCATATGAATCAAAATAACTAAGTCAAATCTCATATAAAGTCTAAAATAGAAATGTAATCCAAATCATGACATCTGTTAATAAATAGTAGGAAAACTGTTTGTAGCTAATAAAAATTGCCTACTGAAGTTTCAAAATCTAACAAAAATCCTAAATAGAAATAGAACTAACATCCATGAGTAGTAATCCAAAAGTTAAACAATGGGTACTCCTTAAATAGTAAGATCAAAAGGAATGTCAAACTCTGAGTCTAAAAAATGATAAGGAATAAGTTGACAAACTTAGTGAATAACAACATGTATTTATGAGAATAAAAGACATATATAATAGTTATAATACAAAATTTTACAGTAAAATAGAAATTTACAATTATTAGAAATTTTAGAGAGTTCATGATCTAGAACAGAATAGAAATCAAGCAGCAACCTCATAGTCTACCGATAATAAAAATTAAATATTGACATCTTAGTCTGTCGATATACAAATATATAACTTTCCTATGTTGGCCCAACATGAGAGTCTAACGCTACCCTTGCTAGCTGGAAATATGGTCTAATGTGCACTAATTTAACGCTTACTGCTATTAGCTATAATGTTTTAACAATTCAAATCTTTCTTAAAAGAGTTTTCTAGCAATAAACAAAAATAGTCTCAACAGAAAATATAAGTTCTCAATCACAAATGTAAATAGTATCAAGAAAATAGAATTTGATAGTTTCTCAAAATAAAATCAATAATTTTACATACATATCCCTTATTATGCTTTTATAGCAAAATTTAATTCAACTTTCAAAAATCAAGTGTATCATATAAAATCAAGATTTATAATAGATATGAAAAAGAGTAAATACTTATAAATGCACATTATCACTCATAGAGCAAGTTAGAATCAAACAGTTTGATCATTGGCGCTACAAAACTTATGAAGAATCCAAAACCCAAATCTAGATTTAATAATTCTATACTTATTTATTTACTTCTCTTAAAAAGAGATCCAGTTTCATATCTGAATCTTGAAATTTGGACTTCAAATTCAAGGATTCAGTCTAAATCCAAAACTCCAAATCTAACCTATTAGATCCAAAATTAAAATGCTAATATAAGCCCAATTTCAATATATTATATTGTTATTTTTGTTATTATTGTTATTATTATTTTTAAAGGTCCAAGTCCGTATTTGAAATCCATTCCAAATCCACTAGTTCAGATCTATTATTTAAATCCATATATAGAATCTAAATTTAAAGCCAAGTTCAAATCCCGAAATCCAGATCCAAAGCTTAATTCTCTATCTAAATTCAAAATACAAGTTCTTGCACAAAAATCATATCTAAAACTTAAATGTAAATCCATATCCATATTCATTATCCAATCCCTTGGATCCAATATCACAACCCTAAAATAAATCCAAAATCCATATTCTCAATTACAATTTTAGTTCCATTAAATTTGGACCTATAATCCCAAAACCATCTCAAAACTTTTAAACCGAAACCCGAAACCATTATTTAGATTCAGATCTGGATCTGGATCCAATATGGGGTCTATATCACAATCCAACACCCAACCCATTTTCACATAACCATAATTGAATCCAAAATCCAAACCTAAACTTGATTTATACTTGATTAATTGGGTTGTCTTGATACTTCCTTCGTTGAGTGAATCCCGCAACAAGGCAAGCTTTTTAAGTATGCAATAGTGGCTTCTAATGCTAAAGAGACACAAGATGATTACTTCACCTTTGTTAATTGAATAAAAACAAAACCAAAAATGACAATGATGCTTGCCATGACAACGAAGAAGGCAATGTTAATTGGCAACTGTGCCTTGACAATTTCTCTCAAAACCAAAGACAATTAGGTGAAATTAAATGAGAAATCTTGTCATAATGGCTTATATTGACGTGATTATTTGTTTAATTTGAGATCAAATTATATAAATTTAGAGGATTTGACAGAATTACAATTAGCATTTTAGATAAGGAAACATGGACAATAATTATATCTACATTATTGTGTGCTTAATTTGAGATCAAATGATGTAAATTTGGAGGATTTGATAGGATTACAACTAAAGTTTCATATAAGAAAATAGAGATGATGATCAAATCCAGATTTTGAAAATTTCCAATTCAGTCCTTTAATTCCTTATTACACGTGATTTAATCATTTGCTATTTTTGATTAAAGTTTAAATTAAATCAATTGGGCCCTCTATTTTTTTAATTAAATCTCTGAATTTTCTATTTCGATAAATTAAGTACCTAAATTATCAAAATTTTTCAATTACCTTCTAAGTGGGATATTATAATCTCTCCCCTTAGAAAAATTCAGTCCTCAAATTTAAAATATAAGAGTAGTTGTTAATCTTATGTCATGAACTGATAATAGTTCTTTGCATGTACTGTTTCCTCAGATTCCCACGTTACTTTTTTCTCAAATGATGTTTCCATAACACCTTTATGGATGCTATCTCTTTAAACCTCAACTTCTTGATCTATTAGTCAACTATAGCCATATGTTCCTCTTTATAAGACAAGTCTACCTTTAACTTTATCTCTTTTGGTGTCATAATGGATTAGGTAAGTATTTTCAAAACATAGATACATTGAACATAGGATGTACTGTAGAAAACTCAAGTAGAAGAGCTAGTCAATAAGCCATCGCATCGACACGATCTAGAATCTTGAATGAGCCAATATATCAAGGGTAAGTTTTCCTTGTCTTCCCAATCATGTGACACCATTTGATAGAGTAGTGCCCGGCTAGCCAATTTGATTGGTGTAATTGAATGCTCTTGATCATTTTTTATTCAATATATATATGTAATTATTTTATTGGCCATCTTCATCGAATGTGTAAATTTTATATTTGGTTGAAACCCTTAGACTATATATAACTACGGGACTTGGTCATGCATATGTATGGTGATCATAGAATAAGTCTCTATGGTTTTAGTCTTAAATGTTCCAAATCGTAGAGTAAGTCAAGATAAGGTATTGACTAGATTTAGATTAGACTTGCACATATATAATATACTCGTAAGGAGGGTGCCTCGTTTCATAGGCGATCAGTGTAAGTGACATTAATATATACACGTGGGTGCTTGTTAGAAAATAAGTTCACTGAACGATCCCGCTTAGAGAATTCTCTATTGGATGCTTGTCAGAAATTAAAATTCTCTATGTTTGCAATAGTGCATTAAGTAATTCTTTGACTTGAGGTTCTGTTGTGATCTTGTATATGAGTACTTGTGCTTTGATGATTTTTCCCGATCACAGGTTGATCACATAAGGAGTTTTATGTTGGTCATAAACCATTCATATATGGAGGTCTACGAGAACCGACATAGGATCCATTACTTATCTAACAGAATAGGTGAATCTCCTATACTATCTACAGATAGTTGTTCTGAAATTTCTTGTGCAAGGCATATAACAAACAATTAAGAAAGGAGTTTCCTAGATTGGTAATTGAACAACTGCTTGAAATAGATGTATTGTTATTGAGATTATTGGGATACCGACATATTATCCAAATCCTGTATCTTGAATGAGAAATTAGTTAATGGAAGGATTATATTTGCATGGTATGCGCAAACGAAAAAGGTTCACGGTTTTACCTTCACCTATTTCTAGGTCTTACGGGCTTGTTCCTAGACATATCTCATAAAGTGTGGTTACTCTTGTTTTAATATAGATTAGTTCAAGAGTAATTAATTAAAAAGTGTTTCATTAACTAGAATAATTAATTATAATTAATTATTCATATATTAAATCGTAATTTGTTGCGAACCCACTGCTAGTTAATTGGTGAACCTAAGGGGTCACACACAAAGACAAATAAGTCCATATCATTTTTGGAAATTTATTTTAATTAATTAATTTGATTAATTAATTAAAACTAATTAATTAAATGATTTGTAATTTAATTAATAGATAAAGGAGAATAAAATAATTATATTAATTAAATAGTTTAATTAATTATTTAATCTTATCATATATTATCTCCTAATTAGTTGGGAGATTATTAAAGATAATTATTATGAATTATCTATGAATTATCTACATAGATATTATTGGATTTTAAATTAAATAATATAGATATTATCTCTTAATTTATGATAAATAAATACAAAATTATTTCTTTATCAATATAGGTCTAGGAGACCTTTATCAACAGAGAGACTTTCAAGAAGTTGAGAAGGAGAGATTCTCTACAATCCTTAGATCAAGAAGTTATCTTGATAGAAAAGCCCATAAGTTGAGAAAGTTCTTTTCGATTACTAGCATAATCCTAAGCACTAGTGGAAGTTCTCCGTGTGGATACCGTTAGAGGAAGTGCATTTGAATTTCTCGTGAACCGTACTAACTTACGTGTTGGTTTGCTAACGTGAGAATTTGAATTCGCTCAATCCCTACATCAGTCGGAAGCTTGTGAGGTATAAACCAATTTTCTCAGATTAAATTCATGCATATTATATCTTGGGGCATGGAACTAGGGATCCAACATGATTCGATCACGCAATAAAAGATAAAAATTTTAAATTTTCAATCTTAAAATTCCCTATTTTGATGCATAACCCAACACCATTCATAGGTGATACTTGTGAAAACACTTGCTCTTCGACGGTGAACTTCGCCCGTCATCTTCTTTGATCATTATAAGCTATCTACCTATTCTGAGCAGCTAGTAACCTTTGTCTGATCAACTATATCTTATCTGTTGAATCTTGTATCAAGTCTAATTCTAGTAATTTAGCTTCTTCTATCTCAAACCATCTTATCGGGGATTGACAATGTCCCCCATATAATGTCTTGAAAGGTGCCATTTGGATACTCACTTGATAATTGTAATTATATGCAAATTCTATCAGCAGTAAGTACTGACTCTAGTTATTACCAAAATTTATAACACAAGCACGAAACATGTCTTCTAAAGTCTGAATCGCCCTTCAGATGGTTCATCAATTTGAGGGTGACAAGTTGTACTAAGGTCTGATCAAGTACCCAAAACATCGTGAAAAACTCTCCAAAATCTACATGTAAACTAAGATCCTCAATCTGAAATGATAGACACAGGTACTTTGTGAAGTCTCACTATCTTATCTATGTATAACTAAGCATATTGAGATGTATCGTGCATCGTTTTCATGAGTAGAAAGTATGCTAACTTGGTCAATCTGTCCACGATCACCTGACCAAGTCAAACCCCTTAAGGGTACGTAATAATCTTGTAACAAAATTCATTGTGATCTTCTCCCACTTCCACTCAGTTATCTTAATCTGCAAAAATAATTTACCTAGGCCCTGATACTCGATTTTAACTTGCTGACAGGTCAAACATAAGGATACAAAGTTCACTATGTCTCATTTCATACATTCCTACCAATACAATTATTTTAAGTCCTGGTACATCTTAGTGGAGTTAGTATAGATAGTATATTTAGAATTATGAGCTTCTTCTAGAATGACTCGTCTCAAATTGCTAACATCTAACATACACATGCAAGCACTGCATCTCAAAATACAAATAAGGATGTCTTGCTTCAATTATCTTTCTTGATATACTCCATAGTTGGTAACGGATGAAAAAACGATGGCCAAGAGATTCATTCGAGAGTTGATGGAGTCTCTGTTTTGAGTCTTAGTCCTATACAGAGGCAATTGATGCTACTCAAGTGATTGAGGCGAAAGGTTTTGATGCTACTCAAGTGATTGAGGTGAAAGGTTTTGAGCATAGAGCACTTAAGGAAATGAGAAATTTTGAAAACAGATCTTCGAATTTGTTCTATTTGGATATAAATACAAATGAACACATTTGAAATTGAGTTTAAAAAAAATAAATTTGTACTGCTTAGATAACTCAAAAATTGATAATAAAAAATAAATTTAGAAAGGGAAAATTAAATTATGTTTAGACGAGTGAATATTAAAGAATAAAAAATACACCCATAATCCCAATTTAAAACGAAATAAATGATATCACTCAAACAATTGAGTCCACTTTAATTTTTTTTTAAATTAAAAAAACAATTTTTTTTGGATTCTAAATCAAATCAAGTCTAGAGAACGAGAAGCATGGAGGGTAGGGCCAATTAGGATTTGGTTGATGTGGGTGGATGTAGTATCTAGTATTAAATTTATCATTAATTACAATGGCTGTAGAACCTTAGGGCTAGGGGACAATTAATAAGGGGAACGAGTTGGTAAGTGTTGGAGACTAAAACCGATGTGGAATCGTGAGAGGTTGGTGGCTAGGAGTAGGGCAAAGTTAAAATTGCACAAAAGATGGAAGGAATCGTATTTGTATTCGATATTAAATTTCAATGTAGTTAATTTATATTTTTAATATTTTATTAAATTAATATTAAATATTAAATTTAATATTCATCTAACAAAATTTGAAATTACTAACACAATTGATCAAAATCTATTTAATCCAACTAAGGTAAAGTGAAAGCAGAGTAAGGTGCAATAAATATAGCTGTGGTACAGCTGATACGAGGAGTCCGCGTTGCAAGGGAGGATCGATGTCACGGACTAACTAGGTCGGTGGAGTCGTCTAGGGGCTGAAGGACAATTGGTGGAGGGAATGGATTTAAGGACTTGTGAGAGGAAACTTACTAGAGGATGGGGCCCGGGGGGTGCAAAGCTAAGGTTACAAGGGAGGAGAGAAGGAATCAAGGTGGAGCGGTGGCAGAGCGAGGTGTAATAGGCTACGGTGGCAGTATAGTTTTTCTAAAATTAATAAGGAACCAGTAACTTTTACTTTTCTCTAAGTTTAATTGGGTGTTATTACCTCGTTCGTAAATAGTTTCAAAGTATATCCCTTGCCACATACACAAGTATACATTCAATTAAGTCCTCTCTGTTTACGTGATCTCGTGACATTAGTGTGAGTGACGTGATTCTCGGGGTTGGTAACTTGGGGCCTTGGAGGCGCGGGCATTTACCAAGACGTGATGAGGAGGGGAAAAAATATCAAACTATATCTATTTTATTATCTTTTTAAATTACACAGTTTAATCTAATTAAATACGGACAGATTGGTAAATTAGTCTACTAAAAAAAGTCTTAACAAAAAATATAATTTAAAAAATTAATTTATTAAATTCAACACATTATTAACTATTTTTCTGTAATTTAAGTATTTAATGTAATAGAAAAAATCCTACAAAATAAAATAATTTATTTAATGTTTTTTATAAAACATGCATTCACCAAAATATAATTATGTAAATATTAATAGATATATGTATATATATGACGAGTGAATTGGATGAATTGAGTTTCTAAAAATATAACATGTCACTTCATCAAATTATAAAGGGGTGGTATAATTTTAAATTATTATTATATAAATATTAATATAAATCAGTAAGGTGTGGACGAGTGCCAGCAGCCTAATTGCCATGGAGGAAAATTCCTACGAGAAAATCAAAATTCACCAAAATCCAGTGGGTAACAGTAGGTGTGACAGATTGCCCAAGGTCTTTTAGCAGGGGCGGTAATGTTTGATGACGTTACTAATTTTAATATCTTTTAATTCAAAAAAAAAATGATAAGATAAGCGAAACTTATGTCCTCACTCTCTTCATCTATTATTCTTTTGTAGTTGTAGATGGTTTTATAATCAGTGTCTGTAGGTCTTTAATTTTTTTTTAGAAAATTCTAGAAAATACTGCCTTCACAAAATCTTTTGTTTCAAATATCATCAGTTAGTAAATTATATTATAAACTATGAGTGTTTTTAAATAATTATTTAAAATTTAAATAAAATAAACCAAAACGGTGCTTGCAACAGCTTAGGGCAAGTATTTTTTGCACTGCCCAATACACAAAAACACTTCTGTGAGAACTGCAAAATATATTTTAACTTTTACTTCTACTTTTTTAAGTTAATAAAAATAGAAGTAGAAGTTATTTTCTGAAAATTAAGATATTTTAACTCCAGTAAGATATTTGTGATTTAGGAAAGTTGTTGTGGAGCAGCTCTTGACTTCGTTTAGTAAATTATATTATAACTATGAGTATTTTCAAATAATTATTTAAAATTAAAAAAATTACTACTTTGGTAGATAAAAAATTTTCTTTTTATCAATTTGATCAATTAAAGATTTTTCATCAATTTAATACATCAAGCTTTAAATATATAATAAAATTTAGTCCATATGTCTATTTGAGTTAAAATTGAATACTAATCAATCTAACATATACCAATGAAATGCTCATATGTCAAATGATTTCATGACGTATTATTGAAAATACTATCATTTTAATACATAAAAGATTGACTTTTTTTATTAACTTAGAACATTAAAAAAATTTTCTATCAATTTACTATACTAGAGATTACTTTTTCTATCAATTTAATAAATCAATGACTAATATTTTATTAATTTGGTACATAAGAATATGTAACACTATAACATAATTTTATATTATAATTCAACACATTTTGGTGATTAATTCTAACTAATTCAAATAGCACATTAATATAATAAAATATAAATGATGCATCAAGTAATTTTGTTAAAAAAATAATAGTTAACAATATAATATGATATACTTTAAAAAATCAAATCATTTATCAATCAATTCTACTCATAATTCAAAATGATACAAATTATAGAGAATTCCAGACTAGGATCATTTTAACCACATGATATTAGGGATACCAAATTGATATAATCCCTTTCACTATCTTCCATTTTTGTCATGAAATTGATAGTATAAAGATGATTGACACTTTTTAACAAGCCAAATTTATCTCAGTGCTTTTTTTCTTATATAATGTTTGCTTTCTAGGAAAGATATATATGATTATGACATAGTGTTTTTGATAAGTGTTAGTTATATGCATGTTTTGTTTTGTCCCAAATTTGTTTGCTTCTTTTGATTGCATTTTTTGATATTTAATTTTTTAAAAAATAAAATTTATTATTATTACTAGCCACTTTGGTTGTGCACCATGGGCTGTTCCACACCTCCCCTTGCATACACTGGTGAAATTATTCCCAAAATGTTTAAATCATGGGACCCTAAGATTTTTTTATGTTTATTATACTATTTATAATTAATTTGTAAAGTGTGTGGAATTATATTATAAAATTATAATATAGGGTGAGACATTATGTGCCAAAATCATAAAATATGAATATTTGATATACTAAAATGATAAGAGAAATATCTAGTATACCAAATTGACAAAAATTTAATCTTTAATCTATCAAAATGATAGTATTTTAATAGCACATTATAAACCTATTTGCTCACTACCAACAAAAGGGAATTAGTAGCTGCATATTAGTGACTCTTAAAATGGGTTATTAATTAGTAATCCTTATTGACCTATTAGTGACCAATTCACTCTTACTTAAAAAAAAAAAAAAAAAGTAACTGATTTGTGATCAATTTTGTGACCCCAATTACTGCAATTACAAATTGGTCACAAAATTAGTACCTGCTAGTATTTTAGTTACTAAAAAGTCGCTAATTAGTGACTCCTTTTGTTTGGTCATAACAAGGGTCACTAATTTGGGTGTAGGCTCTTAGAGTCCGTCATTGATTAGTGACCCCCTCTTTTGATGATTACGAAATGGTTGCTAATTGCTAACCCCCTCTTTTAGTGGTTACAAAAGAGGTCACTAACCCCTTTTAGTAGTTCCTACTAGGTTTACTACTTCAATTAATGATCTTTTGCTGCAGTCACTAATTAGTGACCCTAATTCAAGCAATTACAAAAAGGGTTACTAATTTATGACCCATTTTTTGCGGTTTCAAAATCAGTTAGTAATAACTTTTTTTAAATTAAATATTTTAAAATATAGATGAAAATTATATAAAAATGAGTTATAAGATTCAAACAATGATCTTATTTTTAAAGGGGCAAAATTATTTGTAGAACTAAATGCTAGTAATCAAATATTTCATGGATAAAAATTATATTTTTGAATTCAACCAAACATCTTGTAAAAGTGAATTTGCAATATATGAATTAATTATGATAAAATTTTATAATATAACCAAAATTATTACATAGTTTACATATATACACATATATAGGTTTATATATAAGCAAAAGAGCGTCTATTAAAAAAATAAATGAAGATCATTTCCATGGTCAAGAAAGCATTCTTCTCTTAGGGGTCACTAATGCTTACCCTTTAATGGTAGCCAAAGTCAATGTAATTCAAGTATGCTCCTTCAATGTTCCCTATGTTTATGATGTATTTTGTCAGATAAATTCATATTATCAATTTGGATATTAAACTTCCTTTTATAAATTGAAAGGATAAAATATTTGTGAAATTTTTCTAGAATTAGTGCAACCTAAGCAAGACTTGCTATATCAATATGAATTCTGCACCCTATTTCTATGAATATCCAAGTCTAAGCTTAAGTGTCATAGTCATCGACTGGTTTGGTTACAAGTAATATTCAGTTCAATTATAAGCAGGGACCCATCTAGTTATAAGCAAATTTTCATTCAATTACAAGCATATATCTCCATTTATTTCACCAAGTCTGAGCCTGTCTCATTGTCATTAACTAGTTCAATTATAAGTAGCATTCCATTTATTTACAAGCAGAGACTCGAAAGTTACAAGCACATTTCCTGTTATGACCCTAATTAGAAATATTAGGGAATTTAAATAATAATTTGGATTTAGGGGCTTAATTACTTGGATTTGAAGTTTCGAGGGGCCAATCTGCAAATTGGAAGGATTTAATTGAGGGAATTAAGGGTTTCGGGGGTTAAATTAAGGAATCAGGGAAGTTGGGGGGCTAAAATTAAAAGAACGAGGATGCAAATGCTTGAAATAAAAGAACGAGGGCCAAATTGAAAAACAGGAAAGGGTAGAATTGAAAAGAATAAAAGTTTCATTGATTGGATTGTGACAAGATGGATCATTTACGGATCCACTGTACACTGGTCATCTCTTGTCCAATCCTCCATCATTCGCCCGTTTTTCGTCAAATTCTTCTTTTAGGGGTGTGCGAGTCTTTGAAACAAGCCAAACCCCTCTAGTTGCTTCAAGATTTGAGCGAGAGAGAGAGAGAGAGAGAGAGAGAGAGGAAGATTCAATCTTTTTCAGGCCAGTGGAGCTCACAGACTACCAGTGGCTTTTCGGGCTTTTGGGAGCTTTTTGGTAGCTTTTCTTTCTTATTAAAGTTGGCTTAAGGCTCGCCTGGTTCGGATTTTGGGTTCGGGAGTGTCAATCGATCTAGGTATGTTTAGTTTTTCTCTTTTTCTGGTTTTCATTTCTGGTTTTCCAATTGCAGAAGTCAGGCCTGCAGCCGGGTTTGAACACCCGGGTCGTCAGGCAGAAGAGACGGGACCTGAAAAGGGTCTGAGTCCCACCTTGGGCTGGGTAGGCTCGGTTGCGCCAGATTTGGCCCTGCTGGGCTAAGGGCCAGTAGGCCAAGCCGCGGGCCAAGAAAAAAAAAGAGGGATTTGGGTTTGGGCCGGCCTAGTTGGGCTGGGCCAAAGTCAATAGGCCTGAGCTGGCAAGCTAGTTGGTCAGCAGCCCAAGCCCGAGAGCTAAGCCAAGCTGATCCGCCAAGTCAAGCCGAGCTAGTGAGCTGAGCCAAGCTAGAAAAAAAAGGGGCAATGACTGAACTGGCCTGTGGGTTTGACCGGCCGGTTTAGTAGTTTTTTGACTTGGAATCTTGAAGTTGGATTGATTCCTAAGGTTTTGGGGCCTTCTAAATCCAATTTTGAAAATTTCGTGGCCGGTTCAATTCAATTTGAAGTAGTTTTAGGCCTGTTTAAGCCAGTTCGAGGGTTTTGAAAGCTGATTCACTATGGTTCGAGGGTTTTGAAGGCTGGTTCACCATTGTTGAGGGTGGTTGAGTAAAATTTGTGAGTTTTAGTGAGTCGCATAGGTCTTAGTGATGGGTAGTAGTGCCTTGGGATGCGTGCTAAGGTGTCAAGATGGGTTTGAGCTTGGTTTTGGACTACCGAGCCCGTTTCTTATGCTGATTTTGGTGTTGGTGATAATTTTGTATGGTTTTGTTTTCAGATATGCCTGAGGAGGTGCACACAAACTGGTGAGTCAAGTGAGGGTGACCGAGACTACGTTCTTGGCTTAGCTTTTATATTGTGAGTGATGACACCCTTCCTATACATGTGTTGTTCTACTATAGTTTTTTGACATGACATGATTATCTGTTTCTAAATTGTATTTTGGTACATGTTATATTCAAGATATGTATTATGTGGTTTATGAACTGTCAATGAGCTATGTTAATATGATGATTCTAATTTTTGAGATATAGATTATATATGCATATGTATACCTGTTTTTGACTTATATGTGAGGATGATGTCATGTGATGTGATTTGGGGACGTCAAGTGGTTCGGCTGGAGGATGACGATGCCGTAACATCCAGTGTGAGGGCCCTGGGTTCGATGCAAGGCGACAAAGGCTGCGGACATGTTGTGGACTATCATGATGTGCCTGGGATGCGTAAGGGCCAGCCGACGGATGGTAGGCTGTAGCGTGCGGGAGTGCCTTAGGCCCAGTGATGTGATGTGATGTGATTGGGATGCTAAGGGCAAAGCCGGTGGACGGTGGGCTATCGTAGTGTACGGAGAGTGCCTTGGGCCCAATGATGTGATTTGAGGACTGGTTGTGTTGATAGCTCACATACTTCTTTTTGATATGATTACTGCTCGCTGTATATGCATACATATAAGTTTTATTATGTGGTGATACATATCCCAACATGCATAAGCTAAGTGTCATCTTTACTTACTGAGTTTTACAGCTCACCTTTCTCATTCATTCCAGATTTGTCTTGCGTTCTTGTCTCGATTAGTGTGCTAAGTCAGAGCTTAGTGGTTACGGATTTGTCGATGTATGTGCATACTTTTCTTTTGTATTTTTTCCCTTTTGTATTCTAGAGTAGTTCTCTGATACTCTAAAACAGGTCTTGACGGTTATGTTTTGAATAATGTATCACGATTTGCATTTAATTGATGAGCACATTTGGTTTATTTTGGTGTGATAAGGCTTACTAGGGTCGGTGGACTCTAGTGCCAGTCACAGGCCCAGGCCAGGTTGTGACATTTCCGTTTAGTTACATGTATTATCTCCGTTTATTGAATCAAGTTTGAGCCTAAGTCTCATAGTCATCGACTAGTTTGATTACAAGGAGGGTTCGGTACAGTTATATGGAGAGACTCTTTTAGTTATAAGCATATCTCTATTTAGTTACCACTATAAGAAAATGTCAAATTTATGAAGGGAGTTATGCAATTTGGTAGAAAGGGAAAGCTCAGGCCACGTTACATTGGCCCATTCAAGATTCTGGATCATGTCGGTGCGATGGCTTATCGATTAGCTCTCCCACCTAAGTTTTCTTTAGTGCATCCAATAAACCATTTATCCATACTCTAAAAATATATGCTTGATCCGTCACATGAACTGGCACCACAGGTGGTACAGCTAGATGCAAACTTGTCCTACGAAGAAAAGTCAGTGGCCATCGTTAATCAACAGGTCAAGAAAATAAGATCTAAAAATATAGCATTTGTAAAAGGACTATGAAAACATTACTCGAAGGAAGAAGCAATGGAGAAATCAAAGGAAACAATGCATGTGAAGTACCCCCATCTATTTAAGACATAAGAATAGCTATTGTTCTAATATTTTAAATTCATGGACTGAATTTTTCTAAGGGTGGAGACTGTAATACTCCTAATTTTGGGGTTAATTAAAGAAATTTTGACATTTGAAGGATTAATTGAAAGAAAAAGAAGTTTAGGAACTAAATTAAAAATGTTAAGGGCATAATTGAATGAAATTAAACTTTTTAGGGCCTAAACAAAAAAAAAAAAGAATGATCAACATTGTTAAAGACCAGGTCACATGAAATCAAGAACTAAGGGGCTAAATCAGAAATATTTAGATCCTAATTTCCCATCCTGTCAGGATCTCACGCAGCCATTGTCAATCAATTTGAGTGTTTTTCCTTGATTTTTTAGTTTAAGATTGATTGAAATTTGAATCCGGTCGTAGTAGAGATTGGGAAATTATTCCAGATTTTTGCCACCTTTGACCACCATCTTGCAGCCACCTATACCCTTGCTAGTCGCCTATCCATTTCGATTATCATCACAAAGTTTGATTACAAAATCGAGAGGAAATTTCAAGTAAATTCATGATTTTTCTAGTTTTGGATGTTTTGGGTTTTTATAAAAAATTTGGGTCAGGAAGACAACTCGATTGAATTTTGAGTCTGTCCTCCTAGGTTGGATTTTGGACCAGGTTTGGGTTTTTAAGTTGGGCCTTGGGTCGGCCCTTGATTAGTTTGGGCCGATTATACTGGGCTAGACTGGGTCAAATGTCAAGTTTGGATTTCAAAAGCAAGATCTAGATCAGAAATTAAATAAATACATAAATAAGAAAAATTAGAAAACCAACTAGTTCAAAGGATAAATCACCAGTTTGCTTCTGGTTTAAGGCATAATAGGTTAGCTTAACATTAAAACCAAACGGTTTAATGCCATTTTAGGGTTAATGGATCTGATTTAAGTGTTAAACTACTGAATTAGGGTTTTTAGTCATCAATTTAGTGACATATTGGATCGGTTCAATGAATTAAAAGCTAGTTTTGTGCATATATAGATTAGTTCAATATGTTTTATGCTCAATTCAATGGATTTTAGACCAATTTTGTTTATAACTAAGGCCGGCTCAGTACACATACAGCCAATTTAGTGAGTTATAAGATCCGTTCTGTACATTATAGGTGGGTTCAAGGCCAATTCAGTGATCTAATGGCTGGTTTATGTCCAGTTCAACACCTTAGTGACCAATTCAAGACTGGTTTAGTATTTTAATGATTAGTTTAGAGGTCAAATAAATTAGTTTTATGTTTTATAAGATCAATACAAAACTTTAGTACTAAGTTTATAGCTAAATTAATTGATTTAGGATTTTAGTAGCCCCAATATGGGTTTGGCATGAAAATGTAGAATTTTAATTGGGTTTCAATTGGAAAATTTTATTAATTTGATTCTTAGATGCATTAGACACTAAAACATAGATATTTTATTTGTTTTTATGATTCTAAATTTTTTGTACGGTTCTCGTTAAACTCTATGTCACCGGAGATCGAATCGCTCGATTCCTATTGGTTCTGTGAGTAATAATATGCATTTATGAGTATTTATTATTTTTCATATTTGTTATAAATTCTAATTTTACATGATATACTTGATTTTTGAAAATTGAATTAAATTTTGTTATAAAAGTATAATAAGGGACATGTATGTAATTTTTGAAATTATTTTGGAAAAACTATTTGTTACATATGTTCAATTCTATTTATATCTGTAAATGAAAAATTCTGTTAAGCTATTTCTATTTATTCATGTAAAACTGTTTTAAGGGAGTTTTGAATTTTAGAATTCTCTATTTATTTTCTATTCATTTCTGCTAATGGTAGTAGTCATTAGACTAAGTGTACTCTATATCGTATTTTCATCTCGTATTAGGCCAACATGAGAGACCTATATATGTGTATATTGGTAGATTAAGATGTTGTCTTCTAATTTTTGTTATCGACTAATTATGAGGTTGTCTCCTGATTTCTATTCCATTCTAGATCACAAGCTCCCTAAAATTTCTATTGACTATAAATTTTTGTTTAATTGTAAAGTTTTTTGTTATATATGTTATATCTGTTATTTATTCTCATAAATATATGTTATTATTCACTAAGTCTGTCAACTGACCCTTTATTATTTTTCATATTTAGAATTAAGATATTCCATCAAATCCTGCAACTTGAGAGGAGTCTAATATTTTCTACTATTTCTGTTATTGATCAAAGAAGTTGATTATTTCAATTTTTGTTAGACTTTGTATTTCTAGGTTTCTTAGTTAACTCCACTTGATTACAGACAAATTTTCTATTGATGTATTGATAATTTAATTGAAATTTGAATTTAATTCTGTTTCTAACTTTATATGAGAATTTGGTTTAGTTAATTCTGAGTTAACTATTATACTTGCAAGATTAGAATTTACTCTGATCTTTGTGCCAGCTATGGTTCTAACTCTCGAGTCATAACATATATTTAAACCTATAATTAAAATATATTTTAATTTACATCACTAATTATTTCTTTAAATTATATTTTATCGGCGGGTAATAATGTTAGATATTCCTTTATTTGCTTTTTGAAGAGTCATGTGGTGAGACTTATCCACGCCACCTTCCCACAAAATGGTGGAATGGAAGATCTGATTTTTGATGGGCCGGTTTCAATCTTATTCTTTGAACAATTTGCTACCAGAAAAGACAAGAAGAATTCACGCAGTCTCACTATTTGGGGGACCCGAGCTTCCTTAAACGTACCCTCAATTTTAGAACCAGATATGTGCCCGCATTTGAGGTTGTTCTTGAATCATCTTACCAGTAGTAATTTTAGTATTTATGGAAAGATATATTAATGTTTCTAGTTAAATTTAAATTTTCTTTCTTCTAATTGTTTTTAACAAAATTGTACAATTTGTAAAAGTTTCCGGCTTTATTTTTTCTCAGCTGTCCTCGTATTTTTATTATACTTTTAAAAATGTCTTCATTTAAATCACACCTTGCAACCATACAAACAAGTTTTAAAGTTTATATACGTAAATTAGATATATAAAGAAATAGAAATCTCACAAAGTACAATTTTTTTTCATCCTAGCTAAATTATATAAAGAACAGGTCCTTTGACAATAAAATGAAAACATTTTGAAAAAAATAAAGATTAACTTGTTTAGGTTGGATGCTTCCTTTTTTATTTTTATTTTTTAAAAAAGTATATATTATTATTGCCTTTGGTTCATAACAAATGAGTTAACTTTTTAATTATTTATTTGATATATTTTTTAATATATATATATATATATATATCATTTATTTGTGAGAGAGAAGACAGTCATTTTCAGTGGCCCCGTGAAAGGAACCCTTCACAGAGCACTTTTTTCTGCATTCCAGGAACGTCTTAAAAGTTTGTTGAATCCGAGGGTGTAGATGATCACGATTATAAATCGCAGTGCAGGTGACAGTGGATTTGATAACAACAAGACTACGAAAGCATCCAACGATCAAATGCGTGATCGCTATTTTACCTGCCAGTCTTTTTGTCTCTAGCTAAGTTTTTTTTTTTTTTTTCAATCTTCTAATTTTTTACTTTATGTATTTAATTTTTAATTTAAAAATATATCGAATTGAAACATTTTAATTTTTTAATTTTTAGTTGGGATAATATAAATTGAGAAATTACAATAAATTTGTTAAATTAAAAAAAAATATATAGATTTAGAATGCTAAACATCCAATCAAAATTTAATTAAGAGGTTTTGGTAGCATGTATTTTTTTAGATTTTTTAAGTTTATTGGCTATTATCTTATTTGGCACATTGAACTTATGAATTATCAAGTTGAATTTACAAATTCAAGAAGCGTAATAAGTTTATGACCTAAGATTTCAAGTATTTGAATTTTTTTTTGTACAACTTACAATAAAAATGTCATTTGTCTTTAGGTAAAAAAAAAAGAAAAAGAAAAAACATGAAAATATTTTAGAAAGCAAAAACTGAAAATATTTTATAAAATTTTAGGAAGAGACCATTTTAAAAAAAAAAAAAATTGGGAGAGAACGTTGAAAAATTTTGGATAGAAAAAGTAGAAAAAATATATAGACAATATTTTAGAGAAAGAGTCAAAAAATTAGAGTGAGAAATTTGAATTTTTTTTAAAAAAATGTAAACATAAAAAGTTAAAAAAATAAGATAGAGAAAGATGAATATGTAGATAAAAATTTAAAAATTATAGAGGGAAAATTAGAAAAGTTTCAAGAGAAAAAGTTTAAAATTTAAAAAAGACAAAGTAAGAAAAATTTAGAAATATAAGATGAAAGATTTTAGAAAGTGAACGTTAGAAAAATTTAAATGAAGAAAATTGAAAAAATTTAGAAAGGGCAAATTATAAAGATTGGAAGGAAAATTTTAGAGAGAGTTAAAAGAATTTCAAGAGAGAAAGTCAAAAAAATTATAAAACAATTAGAAAAAGAAAGTTAAAATATGGAGCGCAAAAGGTTTACAGAAAGTTTAAAACGTATGGAGAAGAGATTGTAGAAAGAGAGTTTAAAAAAAATTAGATAGAGAAATTTAAAAGAATTTAAAGAGACAAAATTGAACAAAATTTAGAGGGATAAAATTGGAAAAAATCAAAGAAAAATTTATAAGGAGAGGAAACAAAAAATAAATAAAGAAAAAATTTTAGAAAGAAAAAGTTGGAAAAAATTAAGAATATAAAATTTTAGATAAATAAAACTAAATTTAGATATAAATAAATTATTAACTTTTTAGTCAACTTATTATGAGATAAAATGATAAATAAGTTATAAAAATTTTAATTTTAATTAATTAATTAATTAAAAATTAGTGTATAAAAGTTAAAAAATTTAAGAATTTCTTCAACGAGATGAAATGATTTCAGTGATGGTTTAAATGATTCAGCCAAAAAAAAAAAAAAAAAAACGGTTCGAAAGGAATATTTCTGCTGCATAGACTGCTATAAATTGGCAGGGGGAGAATACTTCTTGTCAAAATATATTATTCTGATGAAGGAAGTTTAACAAATGATGCCAACTCATGGTGGTAAGATTCCCAAACATCATCAGACATAATCAGATGATTTCCCCTGCAAAATACTTTGACAAAAATATTTTGTCTATAAAATACCTTTATTATTTTCACTCACAAATGACGATTTGAGCCAGTCCAACTTCTCTTCATAGCTTCAACTAAAATATTTATTGACTTATAGGCACTGATGGAGTTACGTTGGATTGAGGGTAAGCACATGTTTTGTAAGGTTTTATACTATAAATTCATTAAAGAATATCTCCTAAATATTTTACTTTTGTACTCATTGGAAAACTTCAATTTGAATTTTGAAGTATTTCCAAAAGACATTGTTTCTTACGTTCTTGTTAAATTCTACAAACATGTCTCCGTATGCACACATGTGATTGCTTGCTACATTGTTCAACTACTGTGAATTATTGTCGTTTTTATCTTTTTTCTTGAGTACTAGCAGTAAAGTTGTTTTTTCTCTTTCTTTTTTACCGTCAACAAGATTAGCCCTTTCTTACCAAGAACAGTGTTTGAGTTTCTGACAATTATAATATTTAATGGGAGACTTGTTATATCTTCTTTCATTACAAATAAATTTAAGAAAAATAAAGAGTTGTGAAAGTTATTTTAAAGTAAGAAATAATTGAAAAATAATATTAAGAGATGGTTTTAAAATAATTGATGAATTTCAAAAACTAAAATGTAAATTGTGAAAATCTCATGTCAAAATGGTAACCGATACGTTGTTTACCTTATTTTCCATCCTGAAAAAGTGTGATTCTACTCTGTGTTGATTGGCGCTTTTATTAGCCATTTATTTGATGATTACTATTTAAAACTTTTACCTATATTCTTATCTGAATTTTTACTCGTCAAGACATTATTCACTATTTGCAAATGCCTTTCTGTGACAGCGAAAATAACAAGAGATCCGTCAATGGCCAGAAACTCTCTGTAATTATCTTTGAGAAATAGTGAGGAGCTAGGGTAGCAATATCTTTGAGTAAATAGTGAGGAGGTACGATGGCAGAAAAAGGGAGAGGTGACAATGAAAGGTGAAATAGGAGTGACAGCGATGGACACTGCAATGGCGATGGTCAAGCGGGGAGAGGCTTTATGTTGGGCTCTACACTTATTACCTCTAGATTTCTTTATACACTTTTTTTTTTTTATTTTAGTTTGTTTTAATAAATTTGAGTTGAATGTATAACTTGAAGTGTACCTAATTACAATATTATTTAAATTACCTTCAAAACTAATAACATGAAAAATATAAAGTTGGAAAGGTTAGAAAATACGGGCACATGACCCCTTTTGTTGGGGGGGGGGGGTGTGGGGGACCGCCCAACCCAACTACCAATGTCGTTATCCAAATTTCTTTAATTAATAAACTAAAAGTAGTAGAAGCCCCATGTCTGGTTCATTGTGTATTTATCTTCTCTTTGCTTTTCTTATTTTCTCACTTACGTTATCTTTATTGTAATAATTAAAAATAATGACATAGATAATTTGGACTATAAAATTTTAATAATTTAAACCAATTTTGAAGAATTATGGCAACATCATATTATTTTTCTAAATTTAAAAACAATATATTTTTTAAATGGAAAACTCTCAACATAATCAAATCATCTAGTTAGGTTTCTCTACAAAATTTAACAAGCAAAGTCAAACCTAACTTTATAGAAATGAAGTCCTCACCTAACTTTATAAAAAGGTATATTAGGTTACTTAGGGCTTGTATACAAAATACTTATGCAAAATTAGTAATTGGAGTTTTAAGTAAAAAGAAGATAGAAATTATTACAATTAGAATTGTGGTGTGTTTGCAAAACATGTTAAAAAAGTTCTTAAAATAAATAAAATAGGTATTTGGAAATAATTTATATAATTTGTTTGTGGAGAAATTTTTACTGAAAAAGACAAATATCTTTTAATTTTTTACTCTTTGTCTCCTTCACCTATTGGAGTAGTGTCCTGTTAGTTAATTTAACAAATTACTCGAGTTATCTTATTTATATAATAAATGAATGTTTTTATACTTTAAGTCATCTTCTTCTTATTTTAAAATGAGTGCTGCATTTAGATTGAAATTTGAAGGCACACATAGTTACAAGATTAGATTCTACATAGAATAGTGATCATAAAATATGCTTTTATGGCTCTGATTTTAAACTGGTTTCGAGTTGTGGAATCTATTGAAACAAGATATTAGTTTTGAGTCGTAGAACCTATTAAAACAAGATACTAACATATTAAGGTAAACTCACATTAATGATACATGCATCCAAAATACTTTCTTATCATCATCTATTATTTTATTTTTTTTATTTAAATCTTATCATTATGTACAGGTAAATGATTAGTTATAATTGATTTTAATTTACAATAATTGTATGCTTGTTATTAATTTATATCTAGGAGGAAAATAAGTAGTTATATAGTAATTAATATGGAAATAGTCATACTCTAGAAAGTTCATTTGATGCACAGAATTGCTTGCAATTAGTTGTGAGCTTTGTAAAAAATCAAATTTATGGGTTTGGGAATAGTTATAATTATAAAGAGTTTGTATTAGCATTTCAATGGAGTCTATTTCCATGTGTGTCCTGTTAGATATGTTAGTTCAAATTAATTGTAAGAGACAATTACTAAAGTACTAATGAAGAGAGACCAGTAGTTGCATCAAGAGAGGCATGAGCGCCTGAGAAGTAAAAGTAATTAGCAGAAGAGACAATAAAAGTTAGAAGGGAGACTATGATAGCTACAACAGTTTCAATGGTGGAAAAGTATACAAGGTGCATCATCTAGCTGAAATGATAGGAGCGGAGAGGGCAATCAGTAGTGAAATTGTACTTGAACATTATTATATTTTAAAACTTTACATTCTTATTTTATTTTTTATGTTAAAAAATAGTTATCAAATTGTATTACTAAAAATTTTAATATTTGAAATTAATTATATTATGATGTTTAATTACTTTTCATGTATACTTGTGATGTTTTAGAATTGAAATGATAGATATATATTACAGGAATTTATTGAAATGGTTGATATGCATTATAGGAATTAAAATGGTGTATATGTATTACAAGAATTATAGGAATAGTGACTGCTAAAATGGGTTATAAAGAGGTCATAAAATTAATGACGCTATTATAACCTCGTACACAATTAGGATAATAAGGTTAATTAGGTCATTAATTAATGACAACTTAGTGATGAAAAAATGGGAGTCACTAATTAGTTATCGCATACAAGGTCACTAATATGTCTGATATTTTTATAATATCGATTACTAATTAGAGACCGCAAGTTCTATGGTCACTGATTAGTAATCGATTGTATGCGGTCACTACTTTGTGATCATCAGTCCTACGGTCACTAATTACTGACTATATCACAGGCAATCACTAATTAGTCACCAAAGTTGTAATCTAGTGAAAGGAATAATTAGTGACCCATTCTAAGAGATTAGTGACCGTTTTGGTTGTCACTAATTAGTTATTGAAATTTTGCTGATCACTAAAACTGATTAGTGATAAGGCATTTAGTGATTAAATTAATCAGTCACAAATGCGGTAATGGATTCATCCAGTGACGGCATCTCTTTGTATTTAGTAACTGTAGCTGCAGTCACTAAATCCACTTGATTTGATAGTGGCCATACAAGTATTTTGTATGTACACATCAAATGAACCATTAGTTAACTTTAATTGAAACAATCAAATGTATTAGATTTTATAATATTTAAAAATTAATATATTAAATTGATAAAAAGAGAATGTTTTATATACTAAAAGGATAGTTTTCTCTTAAAATCATTATAAAAATTTTAAAATTTTTTCTCCAAGATAAATAAAATCGATATAACTATTTTATTTTCAAATGTATAAAATCAATATAACTATTTTATTTTCAAATGTCAAACTGCCGTAAACATTGCTTATATAATATTTTTAAAAAAGAATAATAAAAATATCTAAGATAATTTACTGCCATAAAAGGATAATAGATGAAGAGAGAGAGAAGGTGAGTTCTGCTTATTTTATTGTCGTTATTTATTTAAAAAATACTAAAATTTAAATAGTGAAAAATAAAAAGTATATTTAAACCTATAATTGAAATATATTTTAATTTACCTCATTAATTATTTCTTTAAATTATATTTTATGGGCGGATGATAATATTAGATATTCCTTTACTTGCCTTTTGAAGAGTCATCTGGTGAGACTTATCCACGCCACCTTCCCACAAAAGGGTGGAATGGAAGATCTGATTTTTGATAGGCAGGTTTCAATCTTATTCTTTGAAATATTTGCTTCCAAAATGGACAAGAAGAATTCACGCAGTCTCGCTATTTGGGGGAGCCGAGCTTCTTTAAACACACAAGCTGTACTCTTTCTTGTCTAGACCCTCACTTTTAGGCCCAGACATTTGCCCATATTTGAACATTGATATCAGAATCATCTTAACAATTGTTATATTAATATTAAATACTAATTTTAATATTTATTTAAAGATATATGCATCTTGCTAACTGAATTTAAATTTTGTTTCTTCTAATTTTTTTAACAAAATTGGCCTATTTGTAAAAGTTTCCGGCTTTATTTCTTCTCAGCTGTCCTCATATTTTTATTAAACTTCTGAAAATGTCTTCGTTTAAATCTCACCTAGCAACCATACAAACAAGTTTTAAAGTTTATATACGTATAAATTAGATATATAAAAAAAATGAAATCTCACAAAGTACAAATTTTTTTTTTATCCTAGCTGAACATATAAAGAACGAAATTAGCTATACACAAACCAAACAGGTCCTTTGACAATAAAATGAAAACATTTTTGAAAAAAAAATAAAGATTAACTTGTTTAGGTTGGATGCTTCCTCTTTTATTTTTATGTTTTGAAAAAGTATATAAAATTATTGTCTTTTGCTCATAACAAATGAGTTAACTTTTCAATTATTTATTTGATATAATTTTTAATATTATATATATATATATATATATATCATTTATTTGTGAGAGAGAAGACACTGTCATTTTCAATGGTCCCGTGAAACGAACCCGTCACGAAGCACTTTTTTCTGCATTCCCGGATCAGGAACGTATTCAAAGTTTGTTGTATCCAACGGTGTAGATGATCATGATTATAAATTTTTCAACATTTTTTAAAAAAATTGGGAGAGAATGTTGAAAAATTTTAGATAAAAAAAGTAGAAAAAATATAGGGAGAAATTATAGAGAAACAGTCAAAAAAATAGAGAGAGAAATTTGAAAATTTTATGGAAAAAAATTTTCAAAAAATGTAAAGAGAAAAAGTTTAAAATAATTTAGAAAGAGAAAGACGAATATTTAGATAAAAATTTAAAAATTATAAAGGGAAAAATTTAAAAAATTATGAGACAAAAATTTTAAAAGAAAAAAGTTAGAAAAATTTAGAAAGATAAAGATGAAAAATTTTAGAAAGTGAAAGTTAGAAAAATCTAAATGACGAAAATTGAAAAATTTAGAAAGAGAAAATTATAAAGACTAGAAGGAAAATTTTAGAGAGTGCTAAAAGAATTTAGAGAGAGAAAGTTGAAAAATTATAAAAAAAAGTTAAAATTTCATGATTTAGGAGTTAGACCCATGATCGATAGTAAGGTTAAAAACTTAGCAAGCCTATTGGATATTTAGTATTATAAATAAAAAACAATTAAACAGAAGTTCATGTAAAAGTTTGAAATAAAATATGCTGAAATTTTAATAACTCGATAATATAATATCTGAAAATATGTCTCTAGTCATTGGAGCTCATCAAAAGAAATCTCAAAATTTAACAGAAACCAAAACCAAATCATACTAACGCCTACTATCAAAGGAAAATCAATAGGAATAGTAGACACTCCTCAAATAGCAGAATTCAAAGGAATGTCAAACTCCAAATTTGAAAAATGATAAGGAATGAGTCGACAGACTCAATGAATAATAACATCTATTTATGAGAACAAAGGATAAGTATATCAGTTATAATAGAAGACTTTACAATAAAATAGAAATTCACAAATTAAGACTTTAGGGAGCTTGTGATTTGGAATGTAACAAAATAAAAATCAAAAGTTTCCACAATTTCTTAATTTGCCGATAAACAGATATACAGTACAACCGTGTCGGTTAAACATGATAGTCTAGGCTAGAGATACAGTTTAACCGGCACCCAGTTTAACACCTATTACCAGTAGTTACAATATTTTAACAATCTAAATTTTCCTTAAAATAGTTTTTCGGTAATAAGTAGAAACAGTATCAATGGGAAACATAAATTTTCAATTACAAATGTAAATAGTATTAGGAAGGCAATATTAGACAAATTTTCAACATAAAATCAATAAATTGTATACATGCCTCTTGTTATGCATTTATAACAAAATTCATTTTAGTTTTCAAAAATCAAGTATATCAAATAATAAGTCATGCAAAATTAGGATTTATAATAGATATGAAAAATTGTAAATACTTATAAATGTACTTTATTACCCATAGAACCAATGAAATTTAAGCAATTCAGTTTTCAGTGACCTAGACATGATAAGACACGTCCAAGAAATCTAAAATTACAAAAAGAGTAGATTTCAATATATTTACGAATCTAATCCATGCAATTTTTCAATTTAAAATTTAAGTACAAATTTAGGTTTTTGTGCCCAAAACCCATATCGAAGCTACTAAAGTCTTGAATCAATCAAATAAGTCATAAGTTGAATACTGAAGTCTTGAATCGGTGTCATAAAACATAAAACCGATTTGTTTAATCTTTAAACCATCCATCAAAACACTGAACCGGCCTTGAATGGTCTTTAAAGCATTGAGCTAGCCTTGAATCGGCCACTAAAGCATTGAACTAGCTCTGAACCAGCCATTAAAGTACTGAACTAGCTCTAAACCAGCCTTTAAGACACTAAACTAGTTACCTAGGATGCTAAACTGGGCTAATACATCTATCCACTAGTCTAATAAAGCCCTAAACCAACTATTAGAATACTAAACAGGTCAATTTAAGCATAGAATTGGTCATTGAAACACTGAACCGGTCAATTTATGCGCAGAACTGGTCTTTAAATCGTTGAATTGATCTATATAGGCACCAAATTGCTCAAACAAGTTACTGAACTACTAAATAAAGCATTAAACTGATCAATCTAGACATTGAACTAGTCAAACCAATATTGAACCAATTGTCAATCTACTAAATCAGTACATTGTTTTCGATCTAACATCCAGATCCTTTTCTACAACCCAAACCCAATAAAACTTGAACCGGTCTAAAACCGAACTCACTTCTAGACCCAATCTAGCATAGATTAAGCCTAGCCCACTAATCCTATTTTGGAACAAGCCCAACTCAGCCTAGTCAAGTCTAGTGTAAAGCCTAATCAATTGCCTTGGCCGAGACCCGGCTTAGGGAATTGGGTCAAGCCTAAGACCCATTCCAATCTAGACCCAAAACTTGGTTCTTCTATTAAAAAAAAAAATTAGAGATCCGATTGTAAATTGGATCCCAAACTGGGGTAGACTTAAGCAGACGCTCAAGTCTTACCTTCCAGACCCAACTCCCCATCCCAAAACTAGGAGCTTCATACCTGATTAATGGTGGTGGATGACCTTGCGATACCTCATGGAAGTGTTGTTGCTTGAAAGCTTCCAAGCCCAGCAGCTTCGATTGGCCACCTGTGGTGGCAAACAAAAAATCGAAGGTGCTAGCAGTGATGTAATAAGCTAGAAATTTGGCAAAGAAGGAGGTTGAAAGGTAAAATATTTTTGGGTTTTTTCCTATAATGACTCAGTTTTTAAAAATTTTTATTTTGATATTTAATTAAGATTAGGGGCTTAATTGCTCAAGTTAAAAGAATGGGTGGTCAAATCGTAATTTTGGAGGGGTTAAATTGTAAAAACTATAAGTTTGAGGGTTGATTTGATTAATCTGAAAAGTTTAGGGTTAAATTGAAACTGTCTATGGTCAAATTGAAGGAATTAAAAGAAGCAAGGACTCAATTGAAAGTTAAGAGGGATGAAACTAAAAGAAATAAAAGTAAGAGGGACTAGATCTAGAACTAGATCTGCTAGTTCAGTCTAATAGTGAACCGAATAGCAGATCGGCCTTATGGTGATGATGATGGCTAATTTTGGCTTAAAAATTAGGTTGTTGTGTGCTGGACAAGTCAAACAACATTTGCCCTTGAGCAATTTTGAGATCTAGAGATAGATTAGAGAAAAGTTGAAGCTTGTTTGGCCAACTAAGCTCACAGACTATTGAGAGGGTATTTCATGGTTTTGATGTTGTTTTGGCCAGTTAATTGTCGATTAATGTCCTTGGATCAAGTTGTCTAAGCATGTTGAACAATTTTTTCTTTAGATCAATCAAGGTATGTCACAAATTTCTGCAATTTTTGAGGTTTCTTCGCTTCGAGTCTGTTGCAGAGAACCGAGATTGTAACTAGGTTGGGGAGTCAGGTTTCAAGCAAAGAAGATGGACCTGGATGGTATTCGGGTTCATGCTGAGTTGACCCAACCGAGTTGACTGGGCTCACTGAGTCGATTTAGTTGGGCTTTGCTAATTTGGGCCTGGGCCCAGTTGGGCCTAGGCCAGGCTGGGCCAGATGGGCCCAGTTGGGTTGGGCTGGGCTAGGCAAAATGAATTGGTCTGTTGAGTTGGGCTTGGGCCGATTTGGTGAGTTGGGTTGGGCCACAGGTTGGGCCAGCCCAATGAGTGAAAGGTTAGGCCAAGTTGAGTGAGTTGACTCGATAGGTCAACTCAACCCAGTAAGCAGGATCAATGGGTTGACTCAGTGAGTCAACCTGGCCAATTGAAATTGGAATATGCTATTCCAGGGATAGAATAGAAGGAAAATTAGAATTAAATAAACATGGCTAGAATAAGGTATGTAGGGCTCCAATTTTAGGGCACAATCAATTCAGAGATTGGTTCAGTGGGAAACTAGCTAGTTCAGTGGGAACTTAGATAGGTTTTGGGTGGGTAAGACTAGTTAACACCTTTAGGGGTTTGGTTCATCAGAAAATTGGTTGGTTCAGTGTTATTTGAACCAGTTTTGTGTGCAAATGACTTGTTTGGCTTGGTTTAAGGGTTTTAAGGTTGGTTGAGTTCGGTTCTTGGGTAATTAAGGCCGGTTCAATCCGGTTCAGGGGTATTTAAGGCAGGTTCAATTCGATTTTGAGGTGTTCAAAGCTAGTTTAAGCTAGTTTAGGGGAGTTTGAGACCGGTTTAAGGGCTTTAGAGATCTGTTTAAGGGTTTTTAAAGGAAATGGATGTGTGTACTTGAGTTGTATAGGTTCCAGATGATGGCAAATAAGACTTGGGATGCGTGTAAAAGCCCCAAAATGGGATTAGAGCCCAATTTTGGGCAGCCAAGTCCTTTTTATTGTCAGTTTGAGAAAGCGTTTTGATTACATGTTGTTGTGGTTGTAGATTCACAAGCTGGGACGTAGGGTGATTGTTGACTCAGGGCGACGACTCAAGTTTGACTCAGCATTGATCTATGAGTGATGATATCCTTTTTATAAATGTGTTTTCTGACTATGATTTATGATATGGAAAATGATTTTGATGCACATGATATTTTGATTATATGTGAAATCTCTCAGATATGTATTGATGTGTTTTGATATGTTAGTGAGTATTTGATATTGTACGTTTTTGACAGAATTATGTTGATATATGAATTGTATATGTGTATATGTAAAATGTTTTCTATTAAATATAGGGGAGTATGATGTGATTAGGGACATCGAGGCTCAGCTGGAGTACGGTCATCTGAAGCATCCAGTGGTGAGTATCCTAAGTCTAGTATGAGACTGTGGTGCCTTGGACATGATGCGCACTCTCATGATGAGATTGGGATGCCAGAGGCTCGACTGGAGGATGGTGTATCGTAGCGTCCAGTGGTAAGTGCCCTGGGTCTAGTGAGTTGATACAATGGTTGGATATGATGATGCTTCCACATATATGTTTTTATGTACTATATTGCTCATTGTATATGTGTATGTATATTTTGGTATACTTGTGCTGCATATCTCAACATGGTTAGACTAGGTATCGTTTGTACTCACAGAGTTTCGCGACTCATGTTTTATTAGCTTTCCAGATCATGTTGATCGTTCGTATTCCAGCTAGAGTGGTCTTAGAGCCGATCCTTGTCGACTTAATATGTACGGGCACATTTCTTTGTTATCCTTTTGTACTTTAGTTGCTCCTCATTTTCTAAAATAGTGTTTTGGTTTGTAATCGAGAAGTTGAGTTATGTTTATGATATTATTAGTATTGATGTGATGTTGATGTGAGACTTGATAGGGTTGGTGCACCCTAGTGCCAGTCATAGGCCTGAGTTTGGGTCGTGACATGTCCATCCTTAGCTTTAAATAACATATGTATACTTCTAATCACATCAACCTTCCCAAATCTCTTGTAATCGATAGCCATGGCCATGAGTTGCAAAGGTAGACAAAGATGATCCAGAGTTGTTTTGGTAAGTTTCTAATTTAGTCCTTCAAGTCTTGATTATGTACAATTTAGTCCTTGATATTTTCTGATTCTTTATGTTCAGCCCTAAAAAGTTTAACTTAATTTAATTGGGCCTTCTAACGTTTTAATTAGAACTTTTAATTATTTATTTCTTTCAATTAAGTCCTTTGAACTCCTAAATTTTCTATTAACTCCTAAATTGGGGATATTACATAAAATAAACTTAGGGCATAAAAATTTTATGAATGTCCCACGCAGTGTAGCCTTTCTTAAAACCATAATGTAAGAGGTGGTAATGTACAGTTTCATAGTTACTGAATTTCTAATTGCGACATTTTAAACATGGGCATTGTATGCAACCATTATCCACAAATCTCTAGATAGGAATATACGAAATCCAGAAATTGTACTATCCCCTAGCAAACTCGTCCCTTAGAAACCCATTTCCATCCAAGCGCTGGTACATCCATTCTTGATTGGTAGCTATATTCTGCGAATGGCTTATTTTGAGAGAAGAATAGGTAATAATATTATTGAATTTTAATTTTATCAAATTCCATTCCCAAATTCAAAGGCGAGTTATACTATTTGTACGGCAAATAGTCATGCAGATACGACAGGAAGTAAATTGGAGAAACTAAGAAAACAGAGCATAGATTCTATATATCAATCCACCTAGTGTAATCTCGTACAGAAAATCATATAAACTCTCAGAGCAAAGCAAAACCGAAGGAGCAAAAATGGGTTTGATGAAATTATGCAGAAACTGATGATAGAAAACACTTACAAATAATAGAAATAATGCTAATTACGAAGAGGAACACAAAATATTGGCCCACAGTCGCATCCTAGAGGAAGCAAGGCACCAGCGTCGTGTGAGTTGTCTCTCTCTCTCTCTCTCTCTCTCGTGGTCTTTCTTTCCTTCTATGTATGTATTATTATAATGTACATCAGTACGTATGAGACAAACTTGCAAGGGGAAGGAAGTGAATTTTGGGAATGTTTGAAACTAGCTGCCTTAAGATGTCTAAATTTTGGGTGAGGGGTACCCTTGTCACTTAAGTTTTGGGAAACAAAAAAAAATTAGGAAATTAGGTAAAATGATTTCTAACTATTAAATTTCTATAGTTAAACATGATACATGTATTAATTAAAAGAAAATATATTTACAATCCTGTTTCTCTCTCTCCCTCCCACTCTCCTTCTATGTGTGTGTGTGTGTGTATATATATACATATGCGTGTATATATATATATGTATTTTTTTATACACATGCACACATGTATGTATGTATGTAATAGTGAGTTATAAATTTTCACGTATCTTAAATGGGTATTCAACAAACTGAACCAAACTATTTTAATAATGATGAGACTATGGTTTGGTTTGGTTGGTTCAATTTGGAAGGAATGGAATTGTGTACGGTTTCATTTGATATTTGACGTCTAGACAAACTGTATAAACCGAACCAAACTATATATTACATATATATGCACAAAATCAAACATCCTATCTTCAATCTATATGTAATTCACCATCTTGTGTATTGAATGCATGTTTCACTATCTTGTTATGTTTTATATTTGGATTAGTGTGACTGAATGTACTCTAAAAATATATTTATTCTATAATGTATGATTGTTATAATCAATTAATATACATAATGAATTTGTTCAGTGAATGTAGTTCATTTTATGTAGGAAATCACTAATTGTGGTTCAAAACTAAAACTGTAAACTATGGTTTGGTTTGGTTTCTAAAAATTCCATACCATTAGGAATGTTAGTTTCGAAAGAAAGTACCAACACTAAGTAAACCTCACCATGATCACCCCTATTATTTTTCAAGTAAACATTGCATGCCCTAGGTAAGTTGCACGTGCTAGTAACAATTAAGTTTCATATATATTTTTTTAATTAGTGAGTAAAAATGGATAGGGTTGGACTTGGTTCAATGAGCGGAGATGATTCTTGTAACTGTGCTGATTTATGTTTGTAGCAAAATGGGTCTATGATTGTAACTTAAGCTTTAGTCACTGTGTGACATGTAAAGATCATGCTTGTAATCGAACTGATATGTGCTTGTAACCAGTACAGGTTTATGCTTGTAACTTAATGGAATTCTGCTTGTAATTGAATGCTGAGTTACTATGGGACAATTGGAGATCATGCTTGTAATTGAACTGAGTTATGCTTGCAATCAATACGGTCTTGGTTGTAACTGAACTGAACTCGACATATAATTGAACGTTCGGCCACTATGTGACACATGGAGATCATGCTTGTAATTGAACTGATTTATGTTTGTAACTAATATGAGTTTATGCTTGTAACTTAGCAGGGATATGTGCTTGTAACTAAAACGAGGATGTATGCTCGTAACTGGATTGAACTTGTACTTGTACTTCCGTAGACTTTTAAAAAGTTCTGCCGTACTAATACCTTGTCTTCCTAATGCGGACTCTCTCTACAGCCCATAAATGCTACTATGACTGAATGATAGGATAACCACTCCAAGCACCCAGAAGTGACAAAGAAAACTAGGCAACGTCACATGCACTATCAAACCCTACTCCTACCATCATTTAAGCACCGTTGGAATGAGCACCCATAACCCACCACACCTCGTTAACCCAGAACATGCAACTACCACCCACAACCCTAGGAGGAAGCTTATAAACTTTCTCTTCCTCTCCTCATTCTGTTTTGTACCCTAATTTTATTTCTTGCTGTCTGTATATTTTGCATTGACCATGTTACTTGCTATTTTCAGTATATTTTTCTTTCCACTGGTTGAGCATTAATGAAACTAAGGATAAAGTGAACATTTTATATAACATTTGGCCAATATTATATGTTTTCCATTCTGTATGTTGTGAACAATCTTAGTATATCTATCTTTTTTTGTGTGAGTTTACAAGAATGTGCTGTGTGTTACCCATCCTTAGCATGGTTCGTTATTATGCTGCCGTTATTGTTTATACAAAATGGCACATAAAAGAGTTGCACAAAAAATGGACTAGAGGCCTATTGCTACTTTTGTGAGTGATGTATATGAAACTAAAATTAAGGATTCAGATAGACATGTTAGTGATCTACATCTTTTTAGTAATATTATCCATTACACAAAATATGCAACTAACAAAGTATTATTGATTACAGACAGGACTTCATGGCCTAGAATGCATGTGTGTATGACTCAGGTTTTGCACAGGATTATAGAGCCATACTAAGTGCATGGAATGAGCTGCCATCCTTTGAGAATGAGAGGTATATTGAAACTACTAGGCAAAGACAGGCAACCTTCAAGGACAAATATCACACTAAGAGTCATGCAAAGCCTCATAATGTAAGTGCTAAGTTACGAGCATAGGTGTTTTAAACTACAATAACGATTATGTTAATGGTAAATTTTTAAACAAACACCTACAATCTTACTATTATAAACATGTCAAATTACATGCACTAAATTCTTACTTTTGGCATTATTGTGGAAATAGGCTATCATCCTTTCAAGGTATTCTCCAGCAAAATTTCAGAAGTTAGTTGGAGAACTAATCGAAGAGTACAGGTAGCATGTTAGAGAGATGACTTTTGAGGGTTTGCAGGAGGTTGATTGCAAACTGTTGGCCTAGACATCTATGTGGAACTGGGCAACAATTTTGATTATTATCAAAAAGTAGTAGTTATTTGGGGCCACAGGGCTAGGGTCATAGTTGCGGACATTGGTATAGTACTTGGCATACCTTTGTCTAGCACGCCAATAGCTCTGAGTGACAAGAGGGGCATGAAAGCGCTAGCATGGATCTGGACATTACTGCTAGTAGGTTGCAACATGAGATAAACACTAAACACTAATTACCACATCACTAGTAATTAGTTTTTACAGATTTACCTTTAACTTTGTTTTTGCTCATAAGGAATATATATAAAGATATAATGTCAACAGTTTACAAGAAATTGAAACTTATTGACATTGCACTGATGGTTGTGGCTGCAACACCCTCAGCGTCCATCAAACAAGCACAGCAGAACAAACTCACGAGGAACACAATCAAACCTAGGGGGCACCTGATGCTGCATCCTCGGCATCTTAGGAAGAAGTTGAGGAAATGGACAAAATCGAATAGGCACCTCAAAAAGAAGAACAACCTGAGGAAAACCCTACTGCTAAAGTAGATGAGAATGTTCCTCCCTGCCAAATAAGAACACATACTAGGAGAAAACCATCGGCGACCTTGTCTACAAACCAAAAAAATTCTGCCGTCAACACCCTATTTTCATATTGCTCTTACAAATCACTGTCTAATGAAGACAGGTACCTCAAAATTAATTTGCTGGTTCAAACTAATTTATATATTTCTATGACAATATGATTCATATACGTTCTGTTTATATGATAGGGTGCTTGTTAGTATCATTGGATGCCACTTATCACAATCAGACATGCACAATCCCTACAATAGATAGTGGGTATCCAATATGATATGTATTACTTACTTTTGATAACATTATTTAATATTGAATTATATTGTTTAATGTTGTGCTGTCCAAATTAGGTTGTTATGTTTGTTGCAACACTATGGACTTACAAATAATTAAAAGCAAATGGTGTTGTAATTCAACATTTTCTTAACCCCCTCTTTATGGTGAGAATTTTTATACTATATTTGTAGTCAGTAGTTTCAATATAATCTGATGAGTGAATAACAAATTTTTTTCCCATGTAGAATAAAGTAATTGTACATTTTGAGGAGACCTCTGAAGACACCACTTTTGTACAAAGTGCCTTTGATCAAATTTTAGTAAGATATGACATCTTTTGTTGCAATTGGGTAAATTTAATTATGGTTGTAATAATATTTATTTACTTACAAGCATATTACTGTTTAGTTATTATCATATTTTTGTATGGTTACTAAAATTTTATAGTTATTCTAAGTCTTTGCTTCTTGCCTCTACAAGGAGCATTAGAGTTGTTATGCGTTGTCTCCTACACGCAGAACACTATATGTGTTAAATTCCATGAAGATGGACGAAGCAAATCCAAAGCATCAACTTGACCAGTTCATGGTATCATGGCATTGACAACATATTCATAGATTTCACTACACTATCTTCTCCACCCATCTGAATGATATTTATGTTTTTTTGCTTAGGCAACAAAATTTCAGGAGCTCTTACAAGAATTTGGCCATCGATCCCCAGAAGAAGACCAAGTCAAGCTGGAATATGTCGATCTCCCTAAGTAATCAAACGAGTGAGTATAGAATTAAATTAATTGAAACATATAATGTCTCGTCATATTATTCATGTTTAATATGCAAATGTTGTTGTGATTGTAGGGTGTATGTATTGAGATACATGCAAACTTGAGATAATACACTGATGCCTAAATATACTTACATAAGTGACTCATCACAACAACACTACTATGATCATGTGTATAAAATAGTGTATTCAATTTTAATTTGACACATTTCTATAGGGTGTGATACGATAGTTTAGAAACAATATGTATGCGATTGGATGACACATCCCAAAAATGAATATTGGGAGAAAGTACCAAAGGATACTGGGTTTGGGCCAAATTAGGTTGAGTTGAGTTTTCGCATTGCCTATCATAGGAAAAAAAGGGATTGTAACAGTTTCTAGTGGACATGCAACGTGAAACATTTTAAATGCTTTGCAATTTTTTTAGTAATTATTCATAGGACATAGATGTAGGAAAACAATTGATGATTATTGGTTAAGCTTACACATTGTACATAGATCTAGAAAAATAATTGTACAAATAATCTTTATTGGTTAAGATTATTGGTTATTGTACACATCTATATTTTATACATTCTTTTTCATGGTTAAAATTGAATACATTGAAAGAGTTATGCATTAAACTGAATGGAGATGTGCCTATAACTAAATAGATCTTTCCTTGTAACTGAACAGAATTCAACCTGTAACCTAGCCAATTGATGACTGTCAGACTATCACCATATATGATTGTAACTAAATGGGGCTATGCTTGTAACCGAAATAGTCATTCATATTTGCACTTCCTATAATATTGCTGAATAACCCGTGTATTTTGCTTGTAACAGAATGGAACTATACTTGTAACTGAACGGGTCATTGTTTGTAACTAAATGGATCTTTTCATGCAACCAACCAATCATTCACATTTTTAGTTATCCAAAAATTGCAAAACGAACCTTGTATTTTTCTTGTAGCTTTACAGGGCTATGCTTGTAATTAAATAAGTCTTTGCTTGTAACTATACAGATCTTTTTCTGAAACTGAAAAGTCTTTCAAATTTTCACTTTCACCAAAATTACTGAATAATCCGTGTATTTTGCTTGTAACTGAACGGGGCTATGCTTGTAATTGAATGGATCTCTCTTTGTAACTCAACGAATATCTGCATGTAACCGAAACAGTAATTCACATTTTAAGTTATGCTAAAATTGATAAACAAACTGTGTATTTTTCTTTTAACTTTACTGGACTATGCTTGTAACTAAATGAGTCTTTACTTGTAACTAAACGAGTCTCTGCTTGTAATTATACGGATCTTTGCCTATAACTAAAAAGTCTTTCAAATTTTCACATCCACTTAAAGTGCGGAACAATCCGTGTATTTTGCTCGTAATTGAACAAGGATATGCATGTAATTGAACAGGTCTTTCTGTGTAACTCAACGGATCTCGGCATGTAACTGAAATAGTGATTCACATTTTCACTTACGCTAAAATTACTAAACGAATCGTGTATTTTTCTTGTAATTTTATGGGGCTATGCTTATAACTAAATGGATCTCTATTTGTAAGTATACGGATCTCTACCTGTAACCGAAAAGTCATTCAAATTTTTACTTCTGCTAAAATTGCTGAACAATTAATGTATTTTGCTTGTAATTGAACGGGTCTCTCCTTGCAAATGAATCTCTGCATGTAATCGAAATAGTAATTCACATTTTCACTTTAAGCTAAAATTGCAGAACAAATCGTGTACTTTTCTTGTAACTTTACGGCGCTATGCTTGTAACTCAATGGGTCTCCGCTTGAAACTAAACGGATCTCTACTTGTAACTATATAGATATCTGTCTATAATTGAAAAGTCATTCAAATTTCACTTGCCGCTAAAATTGCTAAACAATCTATGTATTTTGCTTGCAACTGAACGGAACTATGCTTATAATTGAATGGGTCTCTCCTTGTAACTCAATGGATCTCTGCATGTATCCAAACAGTCATTCACATTTTCACTTACACTAAAATTACTAAGCAAACTGTGTATTTTTCTTGTAAGTTTACAAGACTATACTTGTAACTGAATGAGTCTATCCTTGTAACTAAACGGGCCTCTACTTGTAACTATACAGATCTCTGCCTGTAATCAAAAAGTCTTTCAGATCTTCACTTCCACTAAAATTACTAACCAATCTGTGTTATACTTTAATTGAACGAAACTATGCTTGTAAATAAATGGGTCTCTCCTTGGAACTCAACGAATTTTTTCATATAACCGAAATAGTAATTCACATTTTCACTTTAAGCTAAAATTACTGAACAAATAGTAGATTTTTCTTGTAACTTTACGGGGCTATGCTTGTGAGTGAATAAGTCTTTACTTGTAACTATACAGATCTCTGCCTGTAACTGAAAAGTCATTCAGATTTTCACTTACCTCTAAAATTGCCGAAAAATCCATGTATTTTGCTTGTAACTAAACGGAGCTATGCTTGTAATTGAATGGGTCTCTTCGTGTAGCTCAATAGATCTCTGCATGCAACCAAAATAGTCATTTACATTTTTACTTACGCTAAAATTGCTGAATAAGTTGTGTATTTTAACTTTACAAGGTATTGCTTGTAACTGAATGAGTTTATGCCTATAACTAAACAGGTCTCTATTTGTAACTATACAAATCTCTACCTATAATCGAAAAGTCTTTGAGATTTTCACTTCCACTAAAATTATTGAACAATCCCTGTATTTTGCTTGTAATCGAAAGGCAATATGCTTGTAATTGAATGGGTCACTCCTTGTAACTCAACAAATCTCTACATGTAATGAAACAGTTATTTAAAATTTCACTTATGCTAAAATTGCTGAACAAACTGTGTATTTTTGTTATAACCTTACGGGGCTATGCTTGTAACTGAATGGGTCTCTGCTTGTAATCAAACGGGTCCCTGCTTATAACTATATGGAATTCTACCTGTATCCGAAAAGTCTTAGATTTTTACTTCTACTAAAATTGTTGAACAATCTAGATATTTTGCTTGTAACTGAATAGGTTTCTCCTTGTAACTCAACGGATCTCTGTATGTAAGTGAAACAGTCATTCACATTTTCACTTACACTAAAATTGCTGAACAAATTATGTATTTTTCTTGTAAGTTTACGTGGCTATGTCTGTAACTGAATGTGTCTATGCTTGTAACTAAATGAGTCTCTGCTTGCAACTATATGAATCTCTGCCTATAACTAAAAAGTCTTTCAGATTTTCACATCTGTTAAAATTGTTTGTAAGTGAACAGGCCTCTATTTGTAACTAAATGGGTCTCTGCTTGTAACTATATGGATCTCTGCTTGTAACCGAAAAGTCTTAGATTTTTACTTCGGCTAAAATTGTTGAATAATTCATGTATTTTGCTTGTAACTAAACGGGTCTCTCCTTGTAACTTAATGGATCTCTACATGTAACCGAAACAGTCATTCACATTTTCACTTACGCTAAAATTACTAAACAAATTGTGTCTTTTTCTTGTAAGTTTATAGGGCTATGCTTGTAACTGAATGTGTCTATGCCTGTAACTAAACAGGTCTTCGCTTGCAGCTACATGGATCTCTGCCTCTAACCAAAAAGTCTTTCAGATTTTCACTTCCACTAAAATTGTTGAACAATCCATGTATTCTGCTTGTAATTGAATGGGGCTATACTTGTAACTGAATGGATCTCTGCATGTAACCAAAACAATAATTCACATTTTCACTTTAAGCTAAAATTGCCAAACAAACTGTCTATTTTTGTTGTAACTTTATGGGGCTATGCTTGTAACTGAACGGGTCACTGCTTGTAAGTAAATGGTTTTCCGCTTGTAACTATACAGATCTTTACTTATAACCAAAAAGTCATTCAGATTTTCACTTCTGCTAAAATTACTCAACAATCCATGTATTTTGCTTGTAACTAAATGGGGCTATGCTTGAAACTAAAAGAGTCTTTCTTTGTAACTTAACAGATCTCTGCATGTAACCAAAACAGTCATTTACATTTTCACTTATGCTAAAATTGCTAAACAAACTGCGTATATTTCTTATAACCTTCGGGGCTATGCTTGTAACTAAATGGGTCTTTGCTTATAACAAAACGGGTCTCTACTTGTAACTATATGGATTTCTGCCTGTAACCGAAAAGATTTAGATTTTTGCTTTCACTAAAATTGTTGAACAATCAAGGTATTTTGCTTGTAACTGAACAGGTGTCTCCTTGTAACTCAATGGATCTCTACATGTAACCGAAACAATCATTCATATTTTCACTTACGCTAAAATTGTTGAGCAAATCGTGTATTTTTCTTGTAAGTTTACATGGCTATGCCTATAATTGAACATGTTTATGCCTATAACTAAATGGGCCTTTGCTTGTAGCTACATGGATCTCTACCTATAACCGAAAAGTCTTTCAGATGTTCACTTCTACTAAAATTGCTAAACAATCCATGTATTCTGCTTGTAACTGAACAAGGCTATACTTGTAACTGAATGGATCTCTACATGTAACCAAAACAGTAATTCACATTTTCACTTTAAGCTAAAATTGCTGAACAAATCGTGTATTTTTGTTGTAACTTTACAGGGCTATGCTTGTAACTAAACGGGTATCTACTTGTAAGTAAATGATTATTCGCTTGTAACTATACAGATCTTTGCTTGTAACCAAAAAGTCATTTAGATTTTCATTTCTGCTAAAATTACTCAACAATCCGCGTATTTTGCTTGTAACTAAATGGGGCTATGCTTGAAACCAAAAGGATTTCTCTTTGTAACTCAATGGATCTCTGCATATAACCGAAACAGTCTCACATTTTCACTTATGCTAAAATTACTGAACAAATCGTGTATTTTTCTTGTAACTTTATGAGGCTATGCTTATAATTGAACGGGTCTCTATTTATAACTAAACGAGTCTTTACATGTAACTTTACAGATCTCTCCCTGTAGCCGAAAAGTCTTAGATTTTCATTTCTGCTAAAATTACTAAACCATTCGTGTATTTTGCTTGTAACTGAATGGGACTATGCTTGTCACTGAATGGGTCTCTCCTTATAACTCAACGGATCTCTACTTATAACCGAAACAATCATTTAGATTTTTATTTACGCTAAAATTACTAGACAAACCTTGTATTTTTCCTGTAACTTTACGTGACTATATTTGTAAGTGAACGGGTCTCTGCTTGTTATTAAACGGAACTCTACTTGTAATCCAAATAGTCATTCACATTTTCATTTACGCTAAAATTACTGAACAAACTGTGTATTTCGCTTGTAACTAAATGGGGCTATCTTGTAACTAAACAAATCTCTTCTGTAACTGAACAAAACTCTGCTTGTAACTTGGTGGAGCTCTCGCAACCCTTTAGTTTTTCTACTTGTAATGAAAGAAAGAGTTGCTTGTAATCTGGTGAGTCTATGTTTATAACTCAATGGATCTCTGCTCATATTTGAACTAGTCAACCACTTAATTCAATAAATGGAGGTATACTTATAATTGAACATAAATATGCTTGTAACTAAAATGGTCCCTCTTGGTGAGCTAAATTTTTAATTAAAGAAAAATTTATTATGGACCGATTTATAACCAACAAAGAGGGTCATAAATTAGTAACCCATTTTTGTAACTACTTGAGTTGGGTCACTAATTAGTGACCGCAGTAAAAAGATAATTTGCTTAAGTAGTAAGCCCAATAGTAACTGCCTACAGGAGGGTCACTAATTAGCGACCCCTTTTTTATAATTGCCAAAATTGGGGTCAATAATTACTGACCCATTTGTATTTGCTGTAATGGGGTCACTAATCAGTGACCAACGGTAGAGGCCCTTGTCCAAATTTGTGACCCTCTTTGTGACCTACCAAGAGAAGGTCACTAATTTGTGACCCATCTTGTAACCGACTCATATTTGGTCACTAATTAGTAACTCTTTTGTAACTAAAATTATAGCGGTTACTAATTTGTGACTAGTTTTTGACCATAGTGATTGTAGCCACAAAATTGGTCACCAATGGTTATTATTTTTTTCTAAAAAATAAGCTTGAGTCGGTTACTACTATGTCACTAATCAGTCACTAATTAGTGACCCATTCCTGCATTTACTAATTTTCAGTTACTAATTGTATTTTTTCTGGTAGTGATAGACCCTTGAACATTGGTAGAGAAAACTTGGTCATTTGCATAGGCATCTATAAGGCCCCGCCTCAACTCAAAGAGAACTTTACATAAACTGAGCATATAATTTCACAATAGAAAAATCATAATTGATTCGTATTCTATATATGAATTGTAAAGTTTAAACAAAAGTTAAGATGATCAACTAGGGGTGGCTTAATAATTTTGGTAGCCAAAAGCCAAACTCCAAATTCTGTCTTTTTTCTTTTTAATAAATTAATATAAGTTCTTATTTAAAATTTATTTTTCTAACTTTTTGAAATGTGACATTCCAAAACAAGTTTGGAATGCACACAATAAGCACTTAAACATGCATGCATTATTTCTTGCATCCTCATGCATTGCATGCATTGAGTTTAGTACATGCATATATGGGAAAAAATTAAATTTAAGGGAAATAATTTATATTTGCTTATTCCTAAACCTTAGGTAGGCTTAGAAGGATCTTAGAAAATAAAATGATATGAGATTTTAATGAAAGAAGAAGAAATTAGAAGAAAAGCTCTTGTTTAGAAATGAATACCCTAGTGTAGGCTATTTAGTTACAAAGTAGAATCTATAAAATTTAAATAGATATTTGGGGACTTAAAAATAAAATTGGTAAAAATTTATGTGTATAGATATATTTAATTATATTGGAGGATTACATTAAGAGAGTTTTAATAGGGATTTCTTAAATTTTCTAGGGCTAATAGGCAAATTTTAGTGAATTTGGGGTCAAAATGTAATTAAGCAAAGTTGGGGGACTAATTTGCAATTTTGGCATAGTATGGTTGGCCAAGTTGGTGACTTACACCCACATATATACATATAACATGCTCACACACACTTCCATCGTGCACCAAGGCAAGGAAAGAAAGAAAAAAGAAAGAAAAGAAAAGTCAAAATAAGTGGCTAGCCAATTAACAATTAGTAAATAAAAATTAAAGAAATCGTGTATATACATTATCACCGACTTAATTAGGGGTATTTCAACTGGTTTGTCTAGAAATCTACCCACAATTTCGTAATATATATATATATAGAGAGAGAGAGAGAGAAGAAGGGAAGAAGAAAAGAAGAAGAAAAGAAAGAAAACCAAGAAACTATGGTAAGAAAAAATTTGCAAAAATTATAGAAGGATTTTGTGTAATTTTTGATGTAGACTTCCATGCTATGCATATACTCCCTCCATTTGCTTGAGGAAACTAGGTTTTTAGAAAGATTAAGCTATTGAAAGGCCAAGTTGGCTGACCCCCCTAGAGAGAAAAGAAACCTTGGATGTTGCTTGTATTGAATAAAACTTGTAACAAACTTGTGTTGACTTATAAATTTGTTGTTTTATGAACTTATATGAGATTTATATGCTAATTGTGGGGCTAGAACTTGAGAAGAAAGGGGGAAGAATTTCGTGGGAGCAAAAAAAAAGAGGGGAAATTTTGGAAGAAAAATAAGAAGAAAGGATCAAAATTCAAGATAAAGCTATGTTGTGTCCTTGCTGAAAAATTTTCAGCAAGCTATCCCAATATGGCCGAATTTCTTAGGCCTAAAAAATGGAGTTATTTTGATTCAATTTTAATGCTAAAGAATTCCTTATAGAGTGCTAAGACAAAGTGAAGAAAGAATTGAGAGAAAAAAAAGGATTTAAAAGTGGGCCAAAGTGGAATGGAACCAAGTTGTATAAGTAAATAGGGTTGCAGAATTTATGCATTGTGAATGTGGATTAGGGCCATGAAATTGGGTTCCAATGAGGTCAAAAAGGAGCTAAGTGGCTAACTAAAGAGAAAGATTAGTCTAAGAAGAGAATGAGGTTAGAAGCCAAATTTGATCCAAACTTACATGGAACTCACTATGAGACTAAGATAGTTAGGCGCATGATTTTCTTGTCATGAATTTTCAACAACCAAAGGTGATTTAATTGAGGCTTTTAAGTAGTTTGGCAAGGCTTGAAATCAGGGCTAGTTAATGACTTAGAGAGTGGTTAAAACCCCCTCCTAAGAGAAGGGAGAGAATGGCTCATGTTAGGGTCAACTTTGGTAAAACTTAGCAAGACGTAATGTGCAATATGCATCTAATTGTAGGAAGCAAACTTAGAAGATTAAAAGGAAAAGACTAAGGGATCTTACACCCCCATTTAGGGGCCACTAAATAGAGACCAAGGTTAGGAAAAGAAGGAAGTTCTAAGAAAGCATTAAAGTAAAATACAAAGAAAAATAAGGAAAGATCAAAACTAGAATTTCAACATATATTGGATCATGTTATATTTTTCGGCATATGATTGGAAAGTGGGTCTTAAATTCTTTTATTAGCAACTAGGAAAGCTAATATAAGTTAAGAGGAAGAGTAGAAGTATAGTCTTGTAAAAGTATTGCCTTGATAGACAAAGGCAACATAAAGAGAGGGAAAATATAAGCCTTATGGAAAGAAAACTAGAAACCCTTAGCAAACATGGTTTAATTTTTGTGGCATAAGCATTTCATTTCATTATGCATTCATTCACATTCCACTCATTTTTCTACACATTTCACATGTGTAGGCACACGAGACAGAGTTAACCTACACCCCATATAATGAGGATAGAGCAGGAGTAGGCTACACATATAGTGAGTGGCATACCCTCTAAACCTCATATTTTTATTTCAAATGTTAAGTTTTTCTGAGCAAAATAACTTGTTTACTAAAACCTATATTTATTTTGAAACTAAAACTTGGAAATAGAGTGCTATGTTCTAATTTCCAATCATATATGCTCTTGATTATGTTTTCTAGCATTTTGGTGCTTTGACACTTAGTCTGATATATCAGGCAGCCATCTGGGACATGCGATTGCACTACAATTCTATGCTATAACATTGGACCCAAGAGGGTATGAGATGCCACAGACTATGTAGTCTAGCCTGGAATGGCGACCCATAATTTCAAGCTACACAGCGATATAGTGTTTGACATGTTTTCTTGGTTTTCTTATTTTTATGGATTTACTGCCCTTAAACATAATATTGTTAGTTGTGCACACCCAATCAAAATTACATCAGATGCTATACGTGTATGGTTAAGATTTTTTTACGATTTTTCTGTTTTAGTTTTGATGACACGATTATACTTTGATTGACTTATTAGAAAACTCAAAGGTGAAATCATGCTTATGCTAATTTTTTTATATCTCATTCATCTGTTTTTGCCTTAAAGACTTTATGTCATATGAAAGAGCTGAAACAATTTTATATTCATTTCTACTTTGACTTTTCATTGATGGAACAAATCTTAGAAAATCGAATTTATGTATACTATATATGTGTGTGTATGCGTGCGCACGCACGCATACCTATTCTACTTCCCCTAAATTTAGATTGTATGCCATTCATTAAGAACTTTTATTCTTACATCTCTCTATTTGCAGATTGTTGTAAGATACACTGCGTTTTATCACCTCCTTGCACCAATACTTGAGATTCCACTGCATAGTAGATGAAAGTCGGGCTAGCAAGACCTTGGTTACCCTTGTCTGTTGTAATAAACATCTAGTAAAAGTATTAGGCATTCCATTGGAGAGCGAGGCATGTGCATGAGATAATGACTTATGAATGTAGTGATTATGTTTCTACTGTTCTGTAAATTATTTTGCTTTACTGCATTGTAGATGAATCAGTCTAGTTAGCATCCAAATAGTACCTGCATAGTTTATAGTATGGTTGTTTGTACTTCGTTACCTATAGAATGCATATATAACTACAACAGGTATCACAGATTCAATTACAAGAATACTAGATAGGGACTACAACAAGCACCATATTGTCAGATTTTTGTCTTAGCAGTAGATGGTTATTGCCCCACTGTCACGCTTGATTAGACAAAGGAAGGGCCTGACATGAAATGTAAAATTGCTGTTTAAATTTTATGCTTAATTTCTTTTAATGTTTCTTTTTTAGTTGATAATATAAATCCATTTAATTTTGTTGAGATATCATTGATGTTAAGTAAGGTTTTTTTAATTTTAGTTTTGAAAAATTTCTTTCCATCGAAACAACTATTATAGCAATTTTTAACATTATTCTATAAATAATATATGCATCGACATAAAATAATTGTTCTGGGAATAAAAGATGTTAATTATAAGATAAATCGAAAAAATTAAAAATTATCATATTGTATTTAGCTAATTAATATAGATAATATTAATTATTATGGGTTTTTTTAATATTTTTTATAAATATGTTAAATTATTATTATCATATAAAATATTATATAATATTAAATTTTTGGCGCCTATAGCAGGTGATTTAGTTGCTCTACCCTAGAGTCGGCCTCAAAAGTGCCCCCTTGTACTTAAGACTTTCTCGTATCAACAAATATACAATTATTAAAATGGAATTAGAGGGATTTTAATCTCTAAACACGTCAGATCGCAAGGAAGAATCATATGACTCAACAAAGAAAACTTCAGATTTCCAACATGTCAAGTACTTTGAAAGTTATAAGTTACTAAATTAAGTAGAGGAAGTGTGTGAGGAAAAAAAAACAATATTCCAAATCAACTTCAAAAGACCAGCAAAAATACAAAAAAAAAAAAAAGGAAAGAAAGGAAAGAAATAAGAGAGGGAGGAGAAACACCATAAATCTTTTAATCCCCTAGTGGCGATGGCCTATGATTCTTTCCTTCTTAACTTGTCTTCAAAGCAAAGAAATACATAATAGAAGATTAATTATGGGGTAATAGTATCCATTCTTTTCTTTTTCTATTTAATTCTTTCATGATTTTGCATGAAATATTATGTAATCATCAAAAATATCTTAGTCGTTAAAATTTATATGATAACTAGTTGTAACAGCATAAGCATTACTAGTTTTAACAATTTGTTAATTGTAAATTACTGGCCAAAAAGGATTAAATCTAAATTATCTAATAGTAACTCTCAAGAGTATTATGTAATATCTAATGCCATATTAAAAATTGATAGAAGACAAGATATTATATTTTACTCCATTTGAACACTTGAAATTCTCATTAACTCACAAATTGGTGTTCATCTTTAAACAAAATAGAAATAGAATAGATGTCATAATTATTTGCATTTATATCATTTGTAACGATTCAAAAGTTACTGACTTTAATAACTTATTGAGCCAAAACTACTACATGAGGATGTTTAATTCTAAGTTATTTAATAATAACTTTTAAGAGTTATACAATATAGCATTCGAAATTTAATATGGGATGAGATATCATATTCACTATTTTTAAGTGGCTCGCTGTAAAAGGGATGTTCCCTTCCCATTTCTATTTGAAACTTCTTCTTCTCTTTTGTAAATTTCTAATAAATTTCTTTATTCATTTGAGCAAAGGAACATGATCAACCATAAGTGCAATCCAAGTACTTACTTGTTGAGCTTTGGCACATGTACAGTTCCTATTTTGTAACACCTCAGTTTAGGGGTTACTTAGAAAATTTTGATAATTTAGGGACTTAATTGATTGAACAGAAAAATCGTGGACTTAATTAAAAGATTAGAGGGTTTAATTGATTTAATTTAAACTTTAGAGGCCTAAATAGAATAAATCATAAATATTCAGGGACTAAATGGCATGTAATCAGGAATTGAGGGATCGAATTAGAACTTTTCAAAATCTAAATTTGATTATCATCTCTGTTTTCTTATTCAAAATCTTAATTACAATCCTATCAAATTCTCTAAATTTACACAATTTGATCTCAAATTAAGTTCACAATAATTTGGATGATCATTATCTTTGTTTCTTTATCTGAAATCCTAATTACAATCTTATCAAATCCTTTAGATTTACGTGATTTAATCCCAAATTAAGTATACAATCACGTCAATATAAGCCATTAGAATGAAATTCTTTGTTTAATTTCACCTAATCGTCTTTAGTTTTGGGGAAAATTCTCAAGACACAGTCACCAATTTTCGTCGCCTTCTCCGTCGCCATTGCAAGCATTACTATCCTTTTTGATCTTGTTTCTGTTCAATTACCGAAAGTAAAGCTTTCACCTTATCTCTTTTTAGTATTGGAAGCCACCATTGCAAACTTGGGAGCTTGCCTTATTGTGGGATTCCCTTGACAAAGGAAGCAAGAAGACAACCTAGTTAATCAAGTATGATTCGAGTTTGGGTTTGGATTTTGAATTCAATTATAGTTATGTAGAAATGAGTTGGGTGTTGGATTGTGATATAGACCCCTATATTGGATCTTGATGATGGTTTGGGATTGCAGTTTATGGGTGTCACGAACCCAACTCGAGAGCCATGACTAGCATCAGGGATGAGCAACTCATCCATGGTAAGCCTCAGTGACGGTTTGCAGAAAATAAGCCAAGTGCGGGATTTTCTAGAAATTTCGGCAGAGACTTTCCTAAAAAATCAAAAATTTGCCAAAATTTTACCTATCGTGCACACAATCTAATTTTTACAGCAGAACAGCAGGCAGTTAATATAACAAATTCTAATAAAATCATATCAGATACTGTAACATAAATTGCACAAGTAAGTAATCAATGGCCAATAAACCTTCTTAACAACAAAAGTGAAATTTTAAACTTAAATCCCAAATCAATACAACATTAAGCGACCCAAAACAATAAGATTCTTATTTGTGGCTAACTGGAGCATTCTAAACACACTGGAGTCAAAAATTTACACTTACAAAGATATACTATTAACACAATATACATCATAAAAATCTAAGTCTACACGCGATTACAAGTGCATGCGGGACTCACCAAAAGGAGCGACTAGAGCTCAGTGAGGAGGACTAGTAGTGGGATTGGTGTTGGGATTTGGAGGGGAAAAATGAAGGGGTGAGATTCAACTCAGTGAGTAATAATATGTGAATCTAACATATGAAAACGTAAAGTAATATTGGTTTCACTGTATAATAATCAATATATCATCATGATGTCACATATATATCACTAAGCATAATGAATACAATCCAAATGCAAGTAGCATATAAATAGCAAGCCAAGATACGGTGGACGGGAATCATAGGCAGGACTACAACCACACCATCTCCACTTACCACTGTCCCTATTTACCACCATTCCTGTAGTACCCAAATCTTAACAGATCACATCATGCATAAACAATGCATAGTTTCATTTTTCTCATAAAATGCCTCATTCATAATCTCACAAAATCACATATATTAACATAATGAAGCAAACATAGAGGAGTTATAACACTTGCAAAACATAGGAAACTCATATTACTACTCACACTAAAAGTCGATTCACGCTTGAGGAGCTATAGGACTTTGTGACCTCCACTAAGAGATATCGGATAACCTAATGTCAACATTATGCATTAGTACACATATATATATATATATATATATATTTTCTTTTCTTTTCTTTTAACCCAAAATTTCAAAACACAATCTAACCTATGACTATCCTACCTATTAACCTGTACTTGTATCAAATGTAATTAGGTGCAAGTTTTCTTAATTAACAGGCCAAATACGAGCATAAGAGGCTCTAAAAATCTAGCATCACTTGTTGTTTTCTGTTCTAGGGAGGAAAGAACTCACGCCTTCACACAAGCCCCAAGCCCTAATCCCTTGCTGAAGCCACGCTCTTACTATTGAGCCTGACATAAAAAAAAAAAAATTGAAAATAAAGAAAAGCTTATAAGAGACAAAGAAGATCATGAAAAGGAGGAGCGAGGTAGGATGTTCGTTGTTGGCTCGAGCTTTACAGTGCATGGCATGTGCAATTCAAGTTACCCATGGGCTCGTGTGTGAACAGAACAAAGAAAGGCACCCTTCAATTTGGCGAGTTGCTCAGGCGAAAGAATAGAATGGAGATGAACGAAAAGGGAGTAAGAAATTAGCTGACTAGAGCTCAAATCGGTAGACACAAAGGGGAGAAAGCTGTGCATAGGGGGAAAAGAAATAAGAGAAAATAAATGGAGAGAAAAAGTAAAAAGGACGAGAGAGAGAGAGAGACGAGAGAGAGAGAGGGAGGTTGTACAGTAAAGGTGGAGGTGTATAAAAGATGTGACCCTTTTTTTTAAATGATGTGACATTCTTCCCCTTTAAAAAAAATTTGATCAACGAATTTTAAGAGAAATTCTCACCTACACATAGAAAAGATGGGATATTTTCTTTGTGCATTGACTCTTTTACTTCCACGTGGCCTCTCTGGAATGGTTTCTCCATAACACTTCTATTGAGACAATTTCTTTTGAATGCAACTTGTTTGCTTGTCGATCAAGGAAGGTCACTAATTCCTCAGTATAAGATAGATCTGCATCTAATTAGACATTTTGAAAAGTTATCATGTACAAGAAATCTGACAAATACTTGCGTAACATGAAAACGTAAAACACTAGATGCACCCATTACAAAAAAAAAAAAAATTATAATAATTTAATTACAATAATTGATTATAATTACTGTAATTTTAGTAAAATACAACAGTTAATAACAGCAGTCCATTTATCTGTTGTTTTTTACAAAAATATATTACAGTTATTTGAGTGAAAAATGGCCGTTGAACAAAAACCCCGACTATCGATCTCGGACATTCATGTTTCGTCCCCTTTCCAACTAAGACCCTATTTGGAAATTCATTAATTGATTTGCCTTCTTGCCTTTCCGGGTTTTGGCTTTTCTCCAGGGAGATGTTGGGGAAGGTTGTGGAGGCGATCACGGGTAACGATGAGGGGAAGAAGATCAAAGGGACGGTGGTGCTGATGAAGAAGAAGACGTTTTAGATTTCAAAGATTTCAAAGCTTCGGTTGTTGATAGGCTTCACAAGTTAGTTGGACAGCAGGTCTCCCTGCAGCTCATCAGTGCCGTCAATGGCGATCCTGGTAAACTTTTTCAGTTTCATTCTCCGCGGGTTTACCTTTCGCTTCGCTTTGTTTGAGTAGACTGACTGATAATTGTTCTCATGCATTCTCATGTGCCTTTGAAAAAAAGTAAAGCAACCAAACGGGCTCTAGAATGTGCTTCCCCTCGGCCCACGGTGTCATCAGTTTTCTTTACTTACACCCTTACAAACCCACCCTTTCTTTGTGGGGAATTAGCTATAACCGTTTTCCTTTTACTTCTCATTTGAGGTAAATGAAAATGAGAGTTTGGTACTCGAATTAAAAATTCAAATTTTTAATTTTATAGAATCTTTGTTAAAAATATTAATAAATTTAAGAATTTTTAATCCCAAAAGCATAGGGATATTATCATATATCAAAATGTGATGGTGGGTTGTGGTTTATTGGATAAGAGACTTTGTGAAGTCTCATGGGGTGTAGCAATTAAATCCAATTTCATCCCCTACGCATGACTTAAAAAAGGGAGCTAAAATCTCGTCCTCTCATTTTTTCATAAGATTTTTCAACCTACAAAATAAAACAAAATACAAGGAAAAGGAGTGTAGGGTACATATTTTATTCATTTAATTGATATTGTATCTTGAAATCATCTCCTTCAAATGCAGCTTATTGTTATACGGTTTCTCTGTACCACATTTGTGGCTATTGAAGAAGATCTCTGCATGCCAAAGATCAAAAACTGCATCTCTTGTAGAGCAATTTCGTTTGGCATTGCAGCAGGTCAGTTTTTGTTTAACATCATACTAATCGGTTTCAATTCTGCTTCTATTTGGATTCTAATGGTGATGATGCTATGAAGTATAAGCATCCTTCCCATTGTATTGAAAACAAAAGAACTATAGTCATGTGTCTTTGTGTATGGATGAGTTTCATAGAAGACGTAATCACGGTAGAAAATATTGTTTCTTTCTTTCTATTAGTGGTGAACTATTTGCAGATAAGGCATGTTCTGCTTTTTCTGAAAGGGGGAGGGAAACTGGAAAGGATTTTAATTCTTGACTTGCATTAAATGGAATTTCTTAGCAATGTATCTACCTCTGTTGACTTAATGAGTACATTCACTCTTAGTGCAGTTTTACTGTGTGAATTCTTTGTACTGTTATTATGAATGAATATACAATGTGACCCTTAGACAGGGTTGTGAAGTGTTGGTCTATGAGCTGGTTGCCTTGTTGAAGCTGCTTGTAGAAAAAAAGAGAAAAATGAAGCAAGAAGAAGCTCAGAGAAATATGCAAATCCTACAGGAGTTCTTGCAGTGCCTTAGGAAACAGAAAGTTGATGAGCTAAATGAGGTTTGTGGCAGAAAACTGAATATAGGTCTATGACCTTTCATTCCTTATTTACATGTTGTAACTGTTTCTTCATTTTTGCCTTCCTTTATTTAATTTCTTTTCGTTTCTCTCTCCCTCTTTTCACCCTTTTTTTGTGGTGTTCTCCCATATATTATTTTAATAGGTGATATAAGTTATTCAGTTGCCACTATTTCATATAATTGTGATGCAGTCCTGATGATTCCTCTCTTTGAATAAAATACACTTACTATTCTCTTTGTTTTTGGTTTGCTGTTATGCATGTGCTTTACAATCTAAAATTTCTAACACTTCAAGCAACTTTCATGAATTGTTCACATTCCAAATTTCTATTTTGGCCCACTTAAATACTTATGAACTTCACTTTGACCCCTCAAATATTAAATGAACATCTCTAATCTCCTCGACTATTATTTCTATTTTTTTTTTGCTTTCACAATATTAATTTTTTTTCAATGGTGCTTCTTGGTATTTCTGTATTGTGTCCTGCATAGTATCAGGTCCGTGATTCTTAGCTTCAACCTATGACTTTTAAAAGCCGTTTGTGGGATGATTTATGGTGCATTGAGATTGTATTTTTCAGGTTTAGTTGGCTAGAATGATTATGTAATAGTTGAATCCTATACATTGTTTGTATTCTTTTTTCTTTTTTGTCCCCCCACTTTGTTGGAAGGATTTGGTTGCTGACTTTTGGGGAGGAGGTGCTAGAAGTCTTGCAATTGCCTGTAGGAATTAACTGCTGTTTTGAAAGGTAAAACTTAGTGGAAGAGTATCCAGGTTAGTTAGATTGAAATGGGTCTAAAAGGTTTGAGATTGGTTATTTTTGGTCCTTCGCTAGTTGCCCAAGAATGTAAAAAATTTACGCTTAGAAAGGCAAAGATGAGGAAATGCTTCTCTACTGTAAGGTTTAAGGGTTAACCCAGCTTTCTCATCTTTTAGGCTTAAAGCTGCAGATCAAATTTAGCTACTTGATATGCTTGCAGCTGGGACAGTTTTTAAGCCCAAAATCTGTACAAGTCAAATAGTTGCTTAAAAGTAACTTTTTGGTTGCTCTGAGACATAGTTGAATAGTTACGTTAGTGCGATTCTATTAGTGCTTAGTTTCAAGAAGTTAAAGTTGTTTTTATAGGGTTTGAGACATCTGTAATTGACCTAGTTTTTTCTATACATTGTAAACAAGTTGACTTACAAAAAAGTCCCAGATAGCAAAGACCTTGCTAGATCATGAAGTAATATCTCAAAAGAAATGAATTTCTCTTCATTTTCCAAAATATAAATTTGTAAATATCTATAAGATGGTATGCTATTCATTTTTGCAGGAGTTTTGGACTGAAGAATAAGACATTATGAATCTTTGACCAATTAAAATATTCTGATTTATCAAATATCTTAAAAAATCTTAAAAACAGATCCGTTTTAAATACAATGGACCCTTCATATCACAACATTCAACCTAACAACATAAACTAATCCTTCCAATACCATACATAATTTAAATGGGCATATTTAAGGGGACAAATTAACAAAAATTAATTCATGATGTGTGAAATTTCAGATTTGTCCCTCTTCTCACTGGCTTGAGCCACATGAATCACTCTTTCTGATTGTGTTCTTTGATCTTCCACAGGAACCATAACTCTTTCTGACTTTGCCTCAGTAAGTATTTTTTTCCCAGGTGTTTCAATATTTATGTTCAGTTCAACACATGTCTGTGCATTGAATAGATGGAGGATACAGTCACTAGAAGGATTAGAAATGTACCATGATAGCTTTAGATGCACATTTTGTTTAGCATTGCCTATTACTGGGGGGAGGAGAGGACTGAGATGGAGGGGCTTGTTTCTGATATAAGCTGTCTGCTCTATATGCCTCCCCTTGCAAAATCATTCTTCTTTATACTCCATTGAATGGGAAGAAATCATTGATTTTGTAGGCTGCTAGGTTTTCCTAATGCTAGCATGAGTATGGCTCATAACACATCTTTGGGATTTTATTTCCTTATGGAAGTTAATTGCGATTCTTTGGGATTTTATTTCCTTATGTAAATTAATTGTGCTCACTTGTGTAATATCTCTTGTATAATGGATATAAATATTTAAATAGTTGGATCTTTTGCTGTGTCTATGCTGGGTTCAGGTCCTAATCTTACTTTTTTCAGAGTTGTGGTGTTTAGTGTGTCTTTGTCATGCCAGATATCATGTCCATGTTGTGTGCTTATTAGAAAATAACCTTGTCTTTGCTTTTGTGTTACAGCTTATAAGTCTTTGGTGTCACTTCTGAATTTGTCCCCCAAATGGAGGATTTCAGCTTTTTTGTATTACAGCTTTGGCGTTACAGCTTATAAATATTTGGTTTCACTCCTTTCTCTTCCTCTCTAATTAATACTCAATCAAATGCATTAAATCCAATACACATAATCTGCATTTGCAATCCTGCCTTACCTTTCATTTTTGACTCAGATTTCAATCACAATATATTCAATTTCTCCACTAATTATCTAATCTCTTTAATCCAATCCTTGCAACCAACCACACCCTTAGTGGACATTATGACATCATTTTTGGTGTGGGTCATAGAAAATAGAAAAGTAAAACAATTATACTCCGCATTCTTTTATTTCAAGTGTTTTGAGGACCACATCTGCTAGCCATAAGAGGGGGTAGGATGGGTGCTGTAAATGGTATGTATCCTAATGGGAAGGTGGATGAAACTTGCATGCAGTCACGTGAAATATGGACTGGAGTCACCTATGCTCTGGCAGCTATGATGATCCTTGCTGGGATGGAGGAAGAGGCATTCACCACAGCTGAGGGTATATTCATTGCAGGCTGGTCAGAGGAAGGATATGGGTAAGAATTAAACAATACAAGTAAACTTCATAAATTTTGACAAAATTGTATTCTTCTGGTACATTTTTCTCGTGTTTTGCTCTACTTTAGACTGCTTAGATGAAAATATGCTGACACAGGCATGTAAAATAGCTATTTCTCACAATCTATTGTTATCTTCAATAATTGTAAGCTTACATATGGTATATACATGTACAATCATATGTTGGTAGTGAGAAATTATGAGCGTTTGTCTTGTGGTACTCCTGTACTTGGAAGGTAGGAATGGCACTGAAAATTCCTCTCTATTATTAGGTCTATTTGCTAGGTTATATAGAATGGATTGTCACTGCTACTTACCTCCTGTCCTTTTTCGGATAAGAACTGCTTAGATGTTGTTCAGACATTCTATAACCAGTAATATACATATACTACTTAATGTATAAAAAATTTATGAAATGTACTTAAGGGATTCATTGCTTTGCTATGCAATTATTTTTGTTTTTAATTTATATGCTTTGTTTGCTTTGGAATTATGAACATGTTTTCGCTCCAATAGTTCTTCTCTCATTGTTGATCTACTCTGGTTTGTCATTGTAGTTGTAGCTGATACATGCTAATTTCCTATCTCTTTCTCCTGAGCTGAAACCACTTGAATATGTGCTTTTAACACATTGCAGCTTGTGCCTGTTATTGACATGTTTAGAGCAATTGGGTAGTTTCTATAACACACACACACACACACTACTAGTTGGTATATGTATGTATTTATGTATGCATACACTATTAATTTCTAATGTACACACACACACACACACACGCTACTAGTTGGTAAGTAAAACAAACCCATCTTCTCTTTGTTTTATAATTGTAGCTGTTTTTTTCACAATCTCTTTGTGAACTGATGATGCACCTTATTTTTAATTTATTGTTATTAAGTTTGTAGGTATATTGCTGGAGCTGTACGAGCTTATCCAGCAACATGGTTACCAGAGAATAGCAGCAGTTTTTGTTTTCTCTCTCATGTTTTCAATATCTGTTGTGGTCATTGCTTGCCCATGTGCTGTTGTTGTGGTCGAAGGCCATAGGAAATGGGTGTTGAGCCTGTCATGGTAACAGGGGATAACTGGAGAGCAGCTCGAGCTGTTGCTAGGGAGGTGAGTTATACTTTTTGTGATCTTCCTAGAAATCAAATACAGTTGGGGGAAAAAGTATTGATCCCTGCACTTTTCAACTCATATTTGATTTATTATTTCTTCTTTTACACAATACTTGTTCTTTTTTGCAAATTTAAAGGACCACATTTCTTGCATCTATCTAGTGGATATTTTAACAATCACTTGTATTTCACTGTATTTTGTGAAATGTCTGAAATTGAAAACTGAGAATTCCAAAATGTGTTTGCAGTACCCTAGGAGCAGTTTACATACCTAATGGAAATTATTATAAAAATTTTTGAAGATTTTCTTTAGTGAATGTACGTGAATATTATTCAATTTTTATTCCATAAAAATGCAATGCAATCCTTTAAATGAAATAGATTTGGGGCCAAGAGTTTTTTGGGATTTTATTTGAATTCTCTTTGAGAAGGCATAGGCTCCAAAGTCAAATTTGTAAGTGGTTTAAACAAATTATGTTGTCCGCCTAGGAAGGTTGAGCTTTAGTTGTCCTTCCTCTCTCTATGGTTTACAGGGTTTGAATGACTTAAAAAAATCTTAGTTCAATAGCTTATAAAAAAAAAAAACATAAAGGGGTGATTTAGAAAATAGTAAAAATTGACTGTTCAAAAAAAGTAAAAAATTGCAGTAAAAGAGAAAAAAAGCCATAATTTACCTTAAAATAACAAAAAAAATTTACTGTAAATACAATTGCAATTTGCATCAAAATTATTGCAATTTATAAGAAAATTGTCGCAATTTATATAAAAGTGTTGTAATTTATAATAAAAATTAACTATAAAAAAGGGCAGTTAAAAACTACTATAATTTACAGTGGTTGAACTTAATTGAACTATTGTAAATTACAGTAGTTTGAATTACTGTAATTTAGTCAATTGTAAATTTTGGCAATTTGAACCATCATAATTGCACTGTTGTAAAATTACGGCGGTTTTAACTATTGTAATATAATTGCCATAATTTATAGCGGTTTGAGCCGTCGTAATTGAGCTACCATAAATTACAGCTGTTTAAATCGCTGCAATCCAACTATCATAATTTACGGCATTTTGAACTGCCGTAATTGACCTGCCGTAAATTACGGTGGTTAACGCAGTGATTGGTCTTTCGCTGCCATATTATACCGAACGATGGATGGGATTTTGGCGATTTTTCAAACTGCCATACATATAGAAAACGACTACTAAAAGTCGCCGTATTTTACCTAATTAATTGCCGTATTTTACCTAATTAATTGCCGTAATTTCCCTATTTTTTGTAGTGACCATAGAGAGTTTTGGGTAGAAGTGTCAATTGGCAGGTCACTTTACCAATTTACTCTAAAATATCGAATGGGTCGATATATCTAGGTCTAAGCTTTCCTTTCTTTTCAAATTTTATAACCCCTTTCATGGGAGATACTCAGAAAAAGACATAGTCATCAATGGCAAACTCCAAATTACGGTTCCTATGATCCACATACGCCTTTTATCGGCTCTAAGCGGCCAATAATCGTTCTCTTATTAATTGCACCTTAGTCACTGCATCTATAACTAAATCTAGGCCTAAGAGTTTGTTCGCACCCACCTCGAACCATCCAACAGGGGATTTATAATGCCTACCATATAGAGCTTTAAAAGGTGCCATTTGAATGCTCGCATAGTAGCAGTTATTGTAAGCGAACTCTATTAGAGGCAAGTAGTCATCCCAACCTCCTTTTAAAATCTAGAACGCAAGAACGCAACATGTCCTCCTAGATCCGAATCATCCTCTTAGACTGGCCATTAGTCTACGGGTGGAATGCGAAAGGCCTTTTGAAAGGCTCTCCAAAACTGTGTCATAAACTATGTGCCACGATAAAAAATGATAGAGACCGGTACTTCGTGAAGTGTGATAATCTCATCAAGATATAACTGAGTATGCTGAGATACATTGTAGGTCGTCTTAACTAGGAGAAAGTGAGCTGACTTCGTTAACCTATCTACAACCACCCAAATAGAGTCATACACCGTGGAAGTACGAGGTAGCCTCGTGACAAAATCCATGGTGATTCTTTCCCATTTCCATTTAGGCTTTTCAATTTGTTGATGCAATCTTGCTAGTTTTTGGTGTTCGGCTTTTACTTGTTAACAGATTAAGCATCGGGAAACACAGTTTGTATGCCTCCCTTCATGCCTTTTCAGCAATATGAATGCCTCAAATCTTGATACATTTTAGTAGAACCTGGTGGATCGTGTACTTGGAGTTATATGCTTCTTCCATAATATTCCTCCTCAGCTCACCCATATCGGGCACACAAAATCGTGAGCCACATCGTAATATCCCATCGGTGTCAATCTCCAATGTTGTATTCTTGCCCACATGGACTTCCTCCCTAAGTTTACAAAGATTGGGATCTTGATTTTGGCTCTTTTTAATGTGCTCAATCAATGAAGACTGAATTGGCATGTGAGCTAATAATACTCCAAAATTCCTGAACTCAAACCGCATGCCCTCTTACTTAAGCTTGTGAATCTCCTCAACTAATGGCCTTTTAATGGGTGCAATGTGTGCCAAGTTTCCCATAAACTTTCTACTAAATGCATTGGCAACTACATTGGCCTTGCCCGAATGATATAAGATGTTGCAATCATAATCCTTAAGCAACTTAAGCCATCTTTGCTGTCGTAGGTTCAGATTCTTCTGTTGAAATATATATATTTTAAGTTCTTGTGATCCGTGTATATCTCACAAGTCTCCTCATAAAAATAATGTCTCCAGATCTAAGTGCAAAGATCACTACCACCAACTCTAAGTCATGCATGGGATAATTCTGCTAATGTTTCCTTAACTATCATGAAGCATCAACCACCACTCACCGATTTCGCATAAGAATGCACCCAAGTCCTACTCAGGAGGCATCATAATACACTGAAACCACCTGTGCTAGTGGGTAATGTCAATACAGCAGCTAAGGTCAAGCAAGTCTTGAGCCTTTGAAAGCTTTACTCGCATGCATCGGACCTTTGAAACTTCATGTTTTTTGAGTTAGTCTAGTTAAAGTAGTGGCTATCTTAGAAAAGTCTTGCACAAAACGGCAATAATATCCTGCTAGCCCAAGAAAACTATGTATCTCCGTCATCAAAGTGGGTCTTGGCCACTACTGCATGGCCTCAACCTTTTTAGGATCTACCTCTATCCCATCCTTGTAGATAACATGTTCAAGGAAAGCTACCCTATCAAGCCAAAAGTCACATTTTCAGAACTTTGCATACAGCTGATGCTCTCTTAACATCTGCAAAACCTCCCCAAGACATGGCTCATGCACCTTCTGACTTTTAGAGTATACCAGTATGTCATCAATGAAAACTATCATGAATTGATCAAGAAATGGTTTTAAACACCTAGTTCATTAAATCCATGAAGGCAGCAGGAGCATTGGTTAGGTCGAAAGACATTAATAAAAACTCATAATGCCCATACTGCATTCTAAATGCAGTTTTGGAATTGTCCTCTCTCTTGAATCTTAACTAATGGTACCTTGAGCGGAGGTCAATCTTAGAAAAATAAGTGACTCATTGCAATTGGTCAAATAGGTCATCAATCCTAGACAACGGGTACTTGTTGCACATGGTTTTCTTGTTGAGTTGCCTATAGTCCACACATAGCCTTGATGAGTCATTCTTCTTTTTCATGAAAAGCATAGGAGCACCCCAATGGGAGTGTCGATCGAGTAGAACTCTTGTCAAGTAAATCTTGCAATTGTTTTCTTTAACTCTCTTAACTCCGTCGGAGTCATGCGATAGGGAGGTATAGATATAGGCTAGATCACTAGTATTATATCAATACAAAATTCAATTTCCTTTTCTGGAGAATCTCAAGTAACTCATCTAGAAATACATTTAAGAACTCATTCACTATTAGGACTTGTGCCATTTTTGACTCTTCCATCTGAGTATCCCTAACCACGGCTAAATACCCAAGATAACCCTTGCTTAATAACTGTTTAACATCCATAAGGAGATCAAGCGGGCTGAAACTAGGCTACAGTCACCCTAAAATACTACCGGTGACTTGCCGAGCACTTCAAATTTCACTGTCTTTATGTGGCAATCCAGACTAGCATGGTAGAAGTTAGTCAGTCCATATCAAGTATCACATTGAGATCTGCCATGCTTAACACAATGAGATTGGCTAAAGACTCTTTTCCATTAATGGTATGCCAAATTTAGAGATACATATGAATGGGTTGATCCAGGGTTGAACAACACATGAGCTAGAAGAGAACAAACCAGTAATGTACCTATAACCACTGCATTGGAGGCCTGTGCACCTGTCTAGTCAAAGCAAATACCCGAACTTTGCCCCGCCCAAGTTGGCCACGTCCTCTATTGCTTGATCCACAACCATTAGAATCAACAAACTTTATATATAGACTGAACTGGCGTGGAAGAGGATGGATAAGCTAGGTGAGCCACTCCTTGCCCTCTATTCAAAGGGCAATTCTTCTTAACATGGTTTAGACTGCCACACTAGAAACAAGCTCCAATCTCACAACAACAGATCCTAGTATACCCTTTTCCACAGGTAAGGCATGGGGGAAGGGCCGAGACAGGTTGGGCAGAACTCTGCTGACTCGATTTAGGAGTGCCAACGACTTACTCCTTGACATAGAGAACTTCCTATGTGGTGCCTTGAGTGTACTTGTCCACCCTATATAGACTATAGTTGAGTTGTGTGAACTGGTTCCCTTGGCCCATCCAGTATTACCACTGAAAGCGCCCGAGGTCTTAGTCTTCTTATTAATCTCTCTAGAGGCTCGCTTCTCCAGCTCCCGAGCCTCGATGGTACGCGCCGTATCTACAGCTTCTACATAAGTCAATCTACCAATCTATGGTATTAACATCCGAAATAAAGGATCCACCAATCCTCTACTAAACCTTTTGGCCCTCTATTTGTCATCATCAAACAATTGAAAAGCATACCAGGATAGTTAATTAAATTTAACCTCATACTCCAAGATAGTCATGCTTGGAATCTACCTCAACTACTCGAACTCTATAACTAGGTCATCCCTTTTGTTCTCAAAGAGGAAGTGGTTCAAAAATAGCTCAACAAACTCTTCCCACCTCAGTGGAATTGCATCCTTAGGACCTTGAAGAAAGCAAGGTCTTATATCAATCTCATGCCATGTCCTCCAACATAAAAGTAGCTAGCTGCACTTGCCTACTGCTAAAGCACTGTAAACCCTTCAAGACTTTTTCCATCATGTTTAAGAATTTGTGTGGATTTTCACCCAAATCTAATCTGGAAAAAGAAGGCTTGAGCTTGACACAACTTTCGAGGAGACACTTCCCTGCCACTTTTAGGGTTGGTTTTGTTCCTCTCCTATAGGGGAAAGACTCGCTCTTGATTAGGTGGTATCACATCAACTCAAGTTTGCACTTGTTCTATTGGTCCAGTCTCAAGGTCGAGCCGGGCCTCTTGCATCTTAGAAGTGACCATTGACCTAGTCAGCTTAGCCACAGCTTCGTGGATATCACGTTACCTAGCAACTACTTTAGCCAGCACATCTAGAACACCTAGTGGCTGGCTGACATTCTCTTTAAGAACGAGACCATTAGCCTACTGCACTGATCTACTATGCCTCTCCTTCAGCTGCTACCACGTCCTCTACTCTAACCTCTCATTGGAGGAGAGGATAGTCCCTCTGGTGCTAAGACAAGAGCACCCAGATCCTCAAGAGCTTCCTAACTATTAGCTCCTTGAGAACGAAGTGATGGACCATGAGATGCGCCCATTTGGCAAAATATATAGAAGTTTCATATAAGTTCAACATCTAAGGTAAATAGGAGACATCAAAGAAACAACAAGTAATTAACAACAAGGAATTGGACCACTTGAATTTCCTAAGGAGGAAAAGGAAGCCAACACCTAAAAGGCCTTCCATGGCATCTCGATTATGAGTATGGCGAGCTTCATAGTCATAATCGCGACTCTATTAAAAGGTTTAGGACCCTTGCTTTATGAGTCACGAAAAACCTAGGGCTTTGATACCATGTCTGTCACAATCCCAACTTGAGAGCCGCGACTGGTGCCAAGGATGAGTAACCCATCCATGGCAAGCCTCAATGATGGTTTGCAGAAATAAGCTAAGTGCAGCAATTTTTTAGAAATTTCGGTAGCCTCCCATACAAATTGAACATTTGCCAAAATTTCACTTGTCATGCACATAATCCAAATATTTACACAATAGAATACCAGGCAATTAATGCAACAAATTCCAAAAAATGCTATCACATATTGTAACATAAACTGTACAAGTAAGCAATCAACGCCAATAAACCTTTTGGACAACAAAAGTGAAATTGTAAACTTAAATCCCAAATCAATTCAACATTAAGCGATCCAAAATGATAAGATTCCCATCCGTGACTGATTGGAGCATTATAAACACACTAGAGTTAAAAATTTGTGCTTACAAAGATATATTATTAGCACAATATACATCACAAAGTCTAAGTACACACACGATTACAATGTGCTTGTGGGACTTACCAAAAGGAGCAACTTGAGCTCAGTGAGGAGGACCAGTAGTAGGATTGAAGCCGGGATCTGGGAGGGAAAAATAAATGGTGAATTCAATTTAGTCAGTAATAATATGCAAATCCAACATAAGAAAACATAAAGTAATATTGGTTTCACTATATAATCATCATATATCATCATGACATCACGTATACATCACCAAGTAACATGAATACAATCCAAGTGCAAGTAGCATATAAATGCCAGGTTGGGGTACGGTAGGCGGAATCATAGGTGTGAAATCATGAACAAGAATCATAGGCAGGATTACAACTACTATTCCTAATTACCACCGTTCCTGCTTACCACTTTCCTATAGTATCCAAATCTCAACAGAATTGCATCACGCGTAAACAATGCATGTTTTCATTTTTCACATAAAGTGTCTCATTCATAAACTCACAAACCACATATATTAATATACTGAAGCAAACATAGAGGAGTTTATAATACTTGCAAAACATAGAAAATTCATATTACTACTCACAGTAAAAGTCGATTAATGCTTGAGGAGGTAAGAAGATCTTGTGACATCCACTAAGGGATCTTCGATAACCTAATGTCAACATTATGATCATTAGTAACACACACACACACACACACACCACACATATACACACACATATATATATTCTTTAACCAAAATTTCTAAACACAGTCTAACCTATTACTATCCTACCCATTAACTTGTACTCGTATCAAGTGTAATTAGATGCAAGTTCCCTTGATTAACAAACCAAATACGTGCATAAGAGCTTTGAAAATCTAGCCTCACTTGTTGTTTTCTACTCCAGGGGTGAAGGAACTCGTGCCTTCACACAAGCCCCCAAGTCCTAATCCCCTGCTCCAGCCATGACTCCTACTATTGAGCCCGACTAAAAAAGAATAGAAAATAAAGAAAAGCGCGAGAAAATGAGAATGTAGAAGATGAAGCTTACAAGAGACAAAGAAGATCGTGGAAAGGAGAGCGAGGGTGGATGTTTTGTCGCTAGCCTGAGCTTTACAGTGCGTGGCACACGCAATTCGGGTTATCCATGGGCTTGTGTTGTGAACAATTAAAAGAAAGGCTCCCTTCAACTTGGTGAGTTGCTCAAGTGAAAGAATAGAATGGAGATGACGAAAAGGGAGCAAGAAATTAGCCGACTAGAGCTCGGATTGGTAGGCGTAGAGGGGAGAAAGTTATGCGCTGGGGGAAAAGAAATAAGAGAAAATGGGTGGCAAAGAAAAGTAAAAGGGTAAGAGAAAATGGGTGGCAAAGAAAAGTAAAAGGGAAGAGAGAGAGAGAGAGAGAAGTTGTGCGGGGAAGGGGGAGGCGTACAAAAGAGGTGACCCTTTTTTTTTTTTTTTTTTTAAGATGTGACAAAGGGTTTTAAGATGGTTTTAGGATTATAGGCCGAAATGTAATGGAACTAAAATTGTCAATGAGAATATGGGATTTGGATTTATTTTAGGGTTGTGATGTTAGCCCAAGAGATTGGGGTAATGTATATGGATTTTGATTTTAATTTGAGTTTCATATCTGATTTTTATACAAAGACTTGTATTTTGAATCTAGATAGTGAATTAAGCTCTAGATCTGGGTCTCAGAATCTCAACTTGGTTTTAAATTTGAACTTTGTATATAAATTTAAATAATGGATTGAATTAGTGGTTTTGGATTGGAATTCAAATAAGAATTTGGACATTTAAAAATAATAATAATGAATACAACGATAATATAATATAATGGAATTGACTTGTATTAGCATTCTAATTTTAGAATAATGAGTCAGATTTGAATATATGAATTTAGATTGAGTCCTTGGATTTAGACTCTGTATTTTGGGATCCAAATATGAAATTGGATTTCTCTTTAAAAGTAGTAAATAAATAAAAATATAGAAACATTAAATTTGAATTTGGGTTTTGGATCTTGAGATTTAGAGTTGGTTTGGATTTGGATTATCTTAACCAAATCGGTTCGACTAAAAGTTTTTAGAATAAATCAAACTCTTAAAAGCTTCAAGATTCTAATTTGGAAATGATTAATTTTGTGATTTTAGATTTCTCAAAAGTTTCTCATTGAGCTCGTACTACCAAAGATTGAACCATTTGATTCCAACTTGTTCTGAGTAATAATGTGTTTTTATAAACATTACTGTTTAATATATTTGTTATAAATTCTGATTTTACATGATATATTTGAATTCTAAAAATTAAATTAATTTTGTTATAAAAGCATAACAAGAGACATATATGTAATTTTTGAAATTATTTTGGAAAAACTATCTGTTATTTACGTTTGATTCTATTTATATCTGTAAATAGAAAATTCTATTAAATAATTTCTGTTTTATTTTTGGAAAACTATTTTGAGGCAATTTTGTCTTTTATAACACTGTAGCTAATGATAGTAAGTGTAAGATTGAGTACCTTAACTTGTATACCTCTATACTAGTAGACTAAGATATCGCCATTTTGATTTCCAGTGGAGTAAGATGTTGTCATTCTGATTTCTGGCAAATTGAGTGTTGCCATTCCAATTTTACGTTCTAGATTATGAACTCCCTAAATTATGATATTTGTTAAATTTTATTTTTACAAGTTATCTACTATAATTGTATACTTGTTCTTTATTTTCATGAATGCATATTATTATTCATTGGGTTTGTCGACTCACCTCTTATATTTTTTTAAATTCAGAGTTTATTAGTTTATTAGATATTGCCATTTGAGAAGATTCATGATTCTATTACTGGTAGATAATATGGTTTTTTTTTTGTTTCTGTTAAAAACTATGAGGTGTTGTATAGTTGGGCTCCATTAAGTACAAATAGGTCCTCTTCTGTAATTGATGAGACTATTAGATTTGAAAATATATTCTGTTCGAATTGTGTTTCTATAAGATTTGATTTAATTACTTCTGATTTATATGATAGTTTTCATGATTTCAATATACTTGCTAAGATTGAATTTATTCCAATCATAGTGCTAGTTACGAATCCATATTTTTGAATCATGACATATTTGCTCTTCCTCTAATTCCCAACTCAACAGTGTGGTACGGTCAGTGTCTTTACTTACAATGAAAATATTTCTTTTTCTCTTTTATTTGTATATACACAACATGTCTCCCTTGTCAATTATATATTGTTAACTTCAAGATTTCATATTTATTTTGATAATGACAAAACAATTAAAATTATTATATATATATATTTATATAATGGACAATATGGACAAATTATAATATTAAGTTTATTATTTAACTACATACACTACATGTGCTAGATTGTGAAACTGTCAATTAAAGACATTGTGTAGTAAATTAATTATTTTTATATTATAAAAAAGTCAAAAAATAAAAAATTAATTTTATATAAAATTATACTCAAATATTTTTATTTTAAATATTAAATTTATCTCATATACTATTTTATATTGAAGCAGTTTATTATATCAATTTCTTATATTGTCTTTTGAAAATATCAAGGTTAAAATCTGCACGATATTAGTTTTAATTAATAAAATATAATTTATGATATAATAAAATTTTAAATTAATTTTTATTTGTAAAATAGATGTGTTGAGCTTTAAATGCATATATTATATGCACGTTTTACACTTATAGATTGATAGATATAATTTTTCAAAGTGGGCGATTCTGCGGAGTTATATACTGTCAATAGACAAAATGAGTATATCATAATATTTTTATCATATCTTAAAACATAAAAATCAAATTTGCACGAATCCAATTTTAATGAAAGTAGACGTTATAAGATTTTCAAAAATATATCATTTGTTATTTTTGAATGCAAATTCAAATTTCTAGACAATTTTGAACTTGGCCAACAACTTTTGTTAAAAGCAATTTTATAGTCTGACATGTCATTAAAGATTTGATCATTTCTCTCAAACGGTTCACGATAATTTAATTATTCTTTTATTTTTGAAAATACACTAATTGAGGAGTATTCATGAATATTTTAAGATTTTTTGAACTTTCGAAACTATTTTATTTAAATTTTTGAAATGAGCCAATGTGTAGTTACTATTGACAAATGATTTTTGTTTTCTACAAAAGTGTCTAGATTGAAGGGAGAAGTACACAACAAGCTCTCAAAGTCTCATCAATCTCTCTCTAAAATTCGTTGTGCTATATTTATTTATTACTAGATCAAAGAGTACATAAAACAAATTATTTCATTATTGAGAGTGCCTCTTTGAAGTGAGATCAATTTTGTACATTAGTGGTAACTAATCCTACTTAAGAGGAATTGTTATATTTTACTTCATCTTTATTACCATTTGTATTCGTGTTTGAAGCTCACTGAATCAAAAGTTTTGTAATCGGGATTTCTTACCTCCGAAAGTGCAAGAGATTTTGTGTGTACTCGAGGATTTCTTACCTCGTCAAATGCAAGAGACTTAGTAGAACCTCGGTCGGTTGGAGCTCGACAGAGTGGACATAGACTTGGGTAGTAAGTCGAATCACTATAAAAGAGTTTGCATCTCCTATCCCTACTCTCTTTACTTTACTTAAAATTGTTTTATATTTATTGTTTGGTGAATTGCATAAGTTTATTTGATTCAATATTTTGTATCATTGTCTTTAATTTTTTTTTACATTCTTAATTTTCACGATAAAATCCAATTCACTTCCTCTTGTGTTGCCTTTTGGGACAACAATTGGTATTAAAACTAGATTCTAAATATTGATCTTAACAAGTTTTTATAATAAGATCACATATTATGGTAACTATTAATGCACATGTAGTTATGGAGGGTCAACTATTAGTAGACCACCTTTTTTTAATGGTATTGACTATAATTATTGAAAAATTAGGATGACTATTTATCTTTAACAAATGGAGTATGATATTTAAAACATTATTGAAAAATGTTTATAACATTCCCATGGTAGTTAAAGATAATATAGTCATTGTAAAAGATAAAAAGGATTGATATGAAAATAATAAGAAAAATTTTACAACTAATGCAAAGTCATGAATACATTATTTTATGCACCAGATAGAAATGAGTTTAATAAAATCTCCACTTGTAAAATGATACAAAATATTTGAAAAATACTTGAAATTACACATGAATATACAAGTAGAGTTAAGGATACAAAACTTAATATACTTAAGTATAAATATGAACTCTTTATAATGAAAATAAGTGAATCTATTAAAAGAAATGTAAACTCGCTTTACCGATATTATTAATATATGATTCTCTTGGTGAAAGCTTTAATGATGAAATTCTTGTGAAGAAAATTTTTCGGATTCTATCAAAGAGTTGGGCTCCAAGGTGACAGTAATACAGAAGTAAAAGATATTTCAAAAGTTTCATCGAAGAGCTTCTATAGTCATTAATGACTTATGAAATGACTCAAAGAAATGAAGAGAAAAAACCAAAAAGAGGAAAGAGTATTGCTCTAAATTTTATTATGAAAAAAAACTCTAATGATAGTGAAGTAGAAAGTGATGATGAAATTGCATATCTTGCAAAAAGAGTCACTAAGCTACTTAAAAAGAACAAATTTGAAAGGAGACAAAGGAGATGTGATCAAAAAGAAAGTTCCTCCCAAAAAGATATTATATGCTATGAATGCAAGAAATGTGAGCACATAAATCCGGATTGTCCACTTATAAAGAAGAAAAAGAAAGAAAAAGAAGCCATGAAAGCCATCATTTGGGATAAAAGTGATGAAAGTGATTCGGTGGAAGAATCAAGTGGAAGTAACATTGCTAACTTATGTCTCATGGCTGCTAGAGAAAGTGATAACAAGGTAAAATTATCTTCTTCTACTTCTAGCATTTCTAATTTATCTTATGATGAGAGTATTGTATGCATGTTATGAACTACAAAATGAATTAACAATTCTTAGAAAGAAATATAAAGACTTGAAAAAGAAGTTATCAAATATTTCTAATGAAAATGTTAGTTTTGAAAATGAAAATAATAGTTTGAAATTCAACTTACTTCTATATTTAATAATGAAACAAATGATATATTGAGAAAAAAGTTGAAGAATTTACAAATGTTTTATCTAAATTTATTCAAGGAAAGAAAAATTTAGATAAATTATTTGCTACTCAAATATATGGTTTTAATAAAACCGGATTATGTTACAAGGCTTGTTAAGGATAAAAGTTTTACAAAAATTATTTGTAAAAAGTTCTCATCAAGGTAGTCCATTTATTACATGTTATTATTGTGGTGGAAAGGGATATTATGCATGTAAATTATTCATTAAAAAAAAAATGTTAGTTGGACCTAAAAATATTTTAGTTCCAATGATTATAAATAGAAAGAAAAATGTAATATTGCATCTATTTGAGTTCCTAAGGGAACATATGCTAACATCGTTGGACCCAAGAAAGTTTAGGTACTAAAAATCAAAATCTAATTTATATTTTATAGGAGATTTGTATGAAGAACACTACAAGGAAGAATAAGTGATTTTTTTAATAGTGGATGCTCAAGACATATGATGGGAGATTACACAAAATTTAATTCTATTTCGAAAATAGATGGAGAGTATGTGACTTTTGGATACAATACTAAAGGCAAGATTATTGATATTGGAGAAATTGGTAATCCTAACTCACTCATTATTGATAATGTTTTTTTGTTGATGGTTTAAAACATAATTTGCTTAGTAATTAGTCAATTATGTGATAAAGGTTATAAAATTATTTTTCAAGATAATGCATGCAAGGTTTTAATAAGAATAATACCCTAATATTTGTTGTCTTAAGAGATGAAAATGTATATATTATTGATTTTAATGATTTGATTGAATAAAATGTGAAATATTTGAGTGCATTATATGATGATTATTGGCTATGGCATAGAAGGTTAGGTCTTGTAGTATGGATATAATTTCAAAACTTTCAAGAAAATAACTACTTATTGACTTACCTAAACTTAAATTTGATAAAAATAAAATTTGAATTTCTTCTCAATTGGAAAAAAAAAAAAAAAACTTCTTTTAAATTTATAATATAATTTATACATCTAGGCCTTTACAACTCTTACATTTAGATTTATTTGGTCCTTCTCAAGTTGCTAGTTTTTGGTGGAAAACTCTGTACTTTTGTAATTGTTAATGATTTTTGAGATTTACTTGGGTATTATTTTTGACTCACAAGAATGAAGTATTTTCTCAATTTTTAAAATTTTGTAAAAGAGTTCAAAATTAGAAAGGATATATGATTTCAAAAATTAGGAGTGATCATTGTGGGAAAATTTGAAAATAATGAATTTGAAAATCTTTGTAATACTTATGAATATAAGTATAATTTTTCTACACCTACAACCCTACAACAAAATGGAGTTGTTAAAAGAAAAAATAGAATTTTACAAGAAATGGATCGAACTATACTTAATGAATACAAGCTACCTAAAATTTTTGGGAGCGAAGCGGTTAATACGGCTTGTTATATTTTAAATTGAGTTTTTATTAGACCAATTCTTAAGAAAACTCCTTTTGAACTTTGGTCTAATAAAAAACCTAAGATTGGTTATTTTAAAGTGTTTGAATGTAAGTGTTTTATTTTAAACACTAAAGATAATCTTGGCAAATTTGATGTAAAATCAGATGAATGTATATTTTTTATGTTATTCACTACTTAGTAAGGCTTATAGAATTTTAATAAAAGAATTAATGTAGTTGAAAAATTTATGCATGTTACATTTGATGAAATTGATCTATTTTTGCATAAAGTCATATATGATAATGTTAAGGATGATTTAGTTTAATTTAAATATTAATGCTAAAAAAAGAAATTAAAAATCTCTCTAGTATAGAAAAATTTAGATAAAACTCCACATAGTGATTTGCGTAAAACTTGAAAGTATAAATCTAGTCACCCTATATAACAAATTATTGATAATCCTAATGATTGTAAAAAATTAGAAATCAATTGAAAACTATTTAGGAACACTTATATTTTATTTCTCAAATTGAGTCCAAAACTATTAATGATGAGAAATGATTTTTAGCTATACAAAGAAAAATTAAATCAATTGAAAGAAATAAAGTTTAAGAATTAGTACATAAACCTAGTAATCATACCATTATTGGAACCAAATGGATCTTTAGAAATAAACTTGACGAATTTGGTAATATAATTAGAAACAAAGTAAGACTTGTAATTCAAGATTTTAATCAAGAAGAAGGAATAAATTATGGAGAGACTTTTGCTCCTGTAGCTAGACTTGAAGTTATTAGAATATTACTTACATTTGTATATCATATGAATTTAAATTATTTTAAATGGATGTTAAAAAGTGCCTTTCTAAATGATTTTATTTTTTTTGAAGAGATTTATATTGAACAATCGCCGGGTTTTGAAATTGAGAAATATGTAGATCATATTTACAAATTTTCAAAAGATTTATGTAGTTTGAAACAAGCTCCTAAATTATGAAATGAAAGGCTTTTAAAATTTTATTAAAAAATAGATTTTTAATGGAAAAAGTTGATAATACTCTTTTCATAAGAAAAGAAAGTTGTAATTTACTTATTGTTCAAATTTTTGTAAATGATATTATCTTTGGAGCTACCAATGAATCTTTATGTGAAAAACTTTCATCATCTATGCAAAATGAATTTTAAATGAGTATGATGGATGAGTTGAATTTCTTTCTTGATTTTTAAATAAAACAACTCAAAGAAGAGATTATGATAAATCAAGTTATGTACACTAAAAAGTTACTAAAAATATTTATGATAGATAATTCTAAAATCATGAAAACTTTTATGAGTACCTTAGTCAAACTTGATGAAAATATTAATGAAAAACCTATAGACATGAAGTTATATAGAGGTATGATTGGCAATTTATTGTACTTAACTGCTAGCTGTCTCGATATCATGTTTAGTGTTTGTTTGTGTACTAAATTTCAAGCAAATCCAAAAGAATTCATTTGTATGCCGTCAAAAGAATTCTTAAATATCTTAAAAGGACTATAAATGTAAGATTATTTTATCATAGAGAAAGCTCATTTGAATTTACTAGTTATTCGGATACGAATTATTGGAGGATATAAATTAGATAGAAAAAGTAGTGGAACTTGTCATTTTCTTGGAAAATCTTTAATTTCTTGGGTTAGTAAGAAACAAAATTCGGTTGCCTTATCTACGGCCGAAGTGGAATGTGTAGCCGTGGAAAATTGTTGTGTACAAATTTTAAGGATGAAATACACTTTACTAGACTTTAGAATTAATAATGAATATATTCCTATTAAGTGTGACAATACTAGTGCCATCAATATTTCCAAGAATCATATTCAATACTAAAGAACGAAACACATTGATATTAAACATCATTTCTTGAGAGATCATGTTAAAAAAAGTGATATAACACTAGAATTTGCGAATATCAAATATCAATTAATGGATATTTTTACAAAACCTCTTAATGAAGAAAATTTTTGTTTTATCAAAAGAAAACTTGGTCTTATAGACTCAATGATATAATTAATATTATTTGCATCAATTCATTTTTATAGGGAGAGAGTTATTAAATCTTTTTCACGCATATTTTGAGGGGCAGTTTATTATAATTTATCTTTTAATGATGTCAAAAAGGGAAGAATTTACATGATATGTGCTTAATGGATATCTTGCAATATATATTTATTTTGTTATCACCAAAAAAGGGAAGATTGTTAGTCTCAAGATTTCACATTTATTTTGATAATGACAAAACAAATTAAAATTATTATTATATTTATATATATATTTATATAATGGACAATGTGAACAAATTATAATATTAAGTTTATTATTTAACTACATATACTACATGTGCTAGATTATGAAACTGTCATATTAGATATGTGTGTAATAAATTGATTACATCTTACTATAGAAAAGTCAAAAATAATAAAGTAATTTATATAAAATTATGCTCAAATATCTTTATTTTGATGTATAATTTATCCTATATACTATTTTATATGTAATAACCCATATTTTAATTGGGAGCCAAGTGAACAAAATAAAAACTTGTTGGGCTGAATTCCAAAAAAAAAAAAAAAAATTTTGGTCGAAGAACCCAGAAGCGGCCAAAGCACCAAGGTGGAACAATCAGCTCCAATAGGAGCTAAACAGCTCGGTTTCACTTTAAGACTTTGTTTATAAGAGGGAAACGAGTTCGGGTGTGGGATTAATCGGGAGATTGAGTGAGAAAGAGGGAGAAAATTGGCAAAGACCGCGCGGCACCAACGGGAGGATTTTCTGGAAATTTCAAGTGATTACTTGAAATTGTTCCGATTAATTTATTGTGGGGCACGGGGGTTGTTTTTTGGAAGATTCTAATTGTTTGCGTGAATCAGAATTTAGGAGTTTCAGGGCTCAAGGGTGTTCGGGTCTGAGAGTTGCAGAAGCCAGGTGAACCACCCAGGTTTTCCGGGTGACAGGGATAGACCCGGACTGTGTCCAAGTCTTACCGGTTGTTGACCAGTCCGGTCCAGCCCTGTTGGGCTGGAACCGGCCGGTTCAAGGGGTTTTCGGACCCCGATTCGAGAACTGAGGCCAATTCATGGTTCAGAAGAGGAAGGGGGACAGTTTGGGGCCGATTTCGGGCATGACCCATTCTGGTTCATGGGGATTTTTGGGAATTTGTAGGTGATCCAGCTGGTTTGGTGGTTTTTGGGCCAGTTCAGGGTTTAGGGCCCCTTCAGTGGGGTTTTTTGGGAATTTGGGCCGGTTCAGTCCAGTTCCCTACATCTCGAGGTTGGTAGGTCTCGGAAATAAATGACGAGGTCCGGTTCGCCTCGATTTTTTAGAAATTAAGCCCGATTTGGCTCGGTTCATGGAATGAGGGCCGGTTCGGCCTGGTTCAGTGGGTTTTTGGTTAGGTTTGGTCCGGGTTTCAATAGTTTAAGGTTAGTTTAGTTTGGTTATGAGGTTCGGGAATCTGGTTCGAGCTTATTTCATGTTTTTCGAATCCGGTTCATTTGAATTACAAAAAGCGTTAAGATTGAAATGTGGGGTTGGCTTAAGCATAAATTGAGTTAGTTAGTGACGACCCAAGAGGGGTCTCGGGGTGCGTGTCAGGGGCCCGTCGAAGGTTTTAGATCTCAGGCCACTTTTCATAATTTGGATTTTAGAAATAAATTCCGATCTTGATTCTGACGTACGTACCGATTATTGTAGATACTCCGGAGGAGACACGCACCAATCATTGAGTCACTTGTCTGGATTCGACGTCCGATTTTGACGTGCACAGTGAGTGCCAGTACTTTCTTACACATGTGACTATGCTTTGATTTCCTGTTATATCTGCTATAGTATTTTTGGTATTTTGTTATAAAATGAGAGACATGCATCCTATATTTTCCTTTGCGTGAGAAATGTAAATATTTATTTGTTGAATTTAAATTGGACCCTGCCTGTGTGTGATATATATGTTTTGGTACACTACACTGTCGTGAGTTTTCTTGTGATTCTGATATGGCACGCCAGGGCTCAGTTGGCGGGCGATGTATCGTCATAGCGTGCGGGGAGTGCCCTGGGTCCGATGATTTGAGATATGTAATTTTGATTTCGGTACGGGATCCCGGTACATTATATGCTACGCGATGTATTCTGATACTCTGACAGCTGTTTTTGTTGTTTTCTGACTATGTCACCAGAGGCTATCATTTTTGATAGATGAGATGATTATATATGTCTTTCTGATTATACTTCGTTTAAATGGTGATGCATGTCATCGCATGTTTAGGACAATGCTGGCATTCACTGAGTTTATACTTACCCCGTTTTCCCCATATTTTCCAAATTTCTGTTCTGTTCGGCCGTAGTTACTTCTGGACCGTGTTTATCCGCCACTGCTTTTATTGATGTATGGGCACATTTGTATATTTTAGTTTGTTGTTGTATTCTAGAAGCTCCATGTATCATTCAGTTATACTCGACACATTTTTGTACGGATAGCATTATGTTATGATATTTTGATTCCATTCCGGTTATGTATAAATTTTTATGTCTTTTTTGTTCTGTTTCAAGGCTTACCAGGATTGTAACCCAATCCTGGTGCCGTTCATGCTCCCAAGTTGGGTATAAGACCGAAGTGGTATCAGAGCAAAGTTTTGATCTGAGAATACTGAAGCGGGGTTCTTTGCTGGTACTTTTTGTTATGATGGTGAAGGGCCCCACTCTCATAATAGAAGGACTGCTGAAGACCTTTTTAGGGTGCATTTGGTGTTTGCAATTCGATTCTTCTATGCCCAATTCTTTCAATATGGATTCATCGGTCAATGTGCACATGGTTCCTTGTGAGGATTTAGGGACGTCAGGGATTCTACGGGTAGTTCGTTCTGCCCCTCCCCCGATTAGAGGTAAATGGCGAGATAGAGGACGTAGGAGGGCGGCGAGATGGACTCAAGAGTCAACTACGAGTCGGGGTTTTGACTATGCTTACCGATATAGTGGTTGAGTTGATAGTAGACATTCAGGGACTACAGAGGACGGTGGTAGCCCTCACTGAGAGTGATGTGAATAGGAGTAGATGGCTGGCATTGGCTGGCCGATCGCTGAGCAGTGCTACTACTCTTGATGGGGCAATGGCAGGACCGTCGGTTCCAGTTGGTATAGGAGTAGGCACTCCCACTATTCCAGTGGTGACGACCCGATACGGGCGGTATATGAGGGGAGGTTTACAAGGAAGGAGCAGTTAGTGGTAGGTTCAGCTTGAGGGGGAGGAGGTCATTGTTTCGTGGTCGTTGATGTTTTGGGACATGGAAGTTCCTCTAGCAGGTAGCTGTCGGTTACTGTTCTTGCGCCTAGGGATCCGGGTCCTTCGAGCTGGCAATCGGCGAGCTATTATGGATGCGGACAGCGAGGTTATCTGGTCTGGAGTTGCCCGTTTTCTCGAGAGGCTGTTCGAGTAATGAGAGCTTGTAATCGTTGTGGGCAACAGGGACATGTTGCGAGAGATTGCCCATGTTCGTCAGGGGTTGTTCTGGCTGTAGGCACTACATCGCAGACCGGAGGGGCAGACAATTGAGGAGCCATTAGGTTCACATGATTAGGGGAAAGGTGACAAAGATGGGAGTCATGACCAGGCTACTACTATGGCCATAACATGACTTTATATGTTTTCTGGAAACCTATGCCTTATTCAGTTTCAACTTTATTTATTTGTTCTGTCGATGAGTTTTCAGTTTGATTAGGCAAATAGCTGAAATTGTTATCAATTTTCATCAGTAGTTCTAATTTGAGAGTTGATCTGGGAAACTCAGGCGGGGTAGTTCTTACTCGATTAGTATTAAAATTCGAGAACGAATTTTTGTAAGGGGGAAGAATGTAATAACCCATATTTTAATTGGAGAGCCAAGTGAACAAAATAAAACTTGTTGGGCCGAATTCAAAAAAAAAAAAAAAAAATCTGGCCGAAAACCCAGAAGCTGGCCGAAGCACCCAGGTGGAACAATCAGCTCTAATAGGAGCTAAACAGCTCAGTTTCACTTTAAGACTTTGTTTATAAGAGGGAAACGAGTTCGAGTGTGGGATTAATTGGGAGATTGAGTGAGAAAAGATGGAGAAAATTGGCGAAGAACCGTGAGCAACGACGAAAGGATTTTCTGGAAATTTCAGGTGATTACTTGAAATTGTTCTGATTAATTGTTATTGTGGGGCTCGGGGATCACGGGGGTTGTTTTCAGAAGCTTCGAATTGTTTGGGTGAACCAGAATTTAGGGGTTTCGGGGCTCAAGGGTGTTTGGGTCTGAGAGTTGCAGAAGTTGGGTGAACCTCTCGAGTTTCCGGGTGATAGGGACAGACCCGGACTGTGTCCGGTCTGACCAACTGTTGACCGGTCCGGTCCAGCCCTGTTGGGCTAGAACAAGCCGGCTCAAGGGGTTTTCAGACCCCGATTCAGGAATTGAGGCCGGTTCCCGGTTCAGGAGAGGAAGGGGGACAGTCTGGGGCTAGTTTTCGGGCATGAACCATTTCGGTTCAAGAGGATTTTTGGGAAATTAGTAGGTGAACCGGCCGGTTTGGTAGTTTTTGGGCCAGTTCAAGGGTTTAGGGCCCCGGTTCAGTGGGGTTTTTTGGGAATTTGGGCCAGTTCAGTCCGGTTCTCTGCATCTTGAGGTTGGTAGTCTTAGGAAATAAATGACGAGGTCCGGTTCTCCTCAGTTTATGAGAAATTAAGCCTGATTCGGCTTGGTTCATGGGAATGGGGGCTGGTTCGATCCGGTTCAGTGGGTTTTTGGTTAGGTTTGGTCCGGGTTTCAATAGTTTAAGGTTAGTTTAGTTTAGTTATGAGGTTCGGGAATCCAGTTCGAGCTTATTTCACGTTTTTAGAATTCGGTTCATTTGAATTACGAAAACCGTTAAGATTGAAATGTGGAGTGGCTTAAGCATAAAATGAGTTAGTTAGTGACGACCCAAGAGGGGTCTCGAGGTGCGTGTCAGGGGCCCAGTCGAGGGTTTAGATCCTGGGCCACTTTTAATAATTTGAATTTTTAGAAATAAATTCCGATCTTGATTCTAACATACGTACCGATTATTATAGATACTCCAGAGGAGACATGCACCGATCAATGAGCCGCCTGTCTGGATTCGACGTCTGATTTTGACATGCCCGTGAGTGCCAGTACTTTCTTACCCATGTGACTATGCTCTGATTTCCTGCTATATTTGCTACAATATTTTTGGTATTTTGTTATAAAATGAGATACATGCATCCTATATTTTCTTTGCGTGAGAAATGTAAAAATTTATTTGTTGAATTTAAATTGGACCTTGCCTTTGTGTGATATATATGTGTTTTGGTACACTACACTGTAGTGAGTTTTCTGTGATTCTGATATGGGACGCTAGGGGCTCAGTCGGCGGGCGACGTGTCGTAATAGCGTGTAGGGAGCACCCTGGGTCTGATGATTTGAGATATGTGATTTTGATTTCGGTACGGGATCCCGGTACATTATATGCTACGCGATCTATTCTGATACTCTGACAGCTGTTTATGTTGTTTTCTGACTATGTCACCAGAGGCTATCATGTTCTGACAGATGAGATGATTATATATGTCTTTCTAATGATACTTTGTTTAAATGGTGATGCATGTCACCGCATGTTTAGGACAGTGCTGGCATTCACTGAGTTTATACTCACCCCGTTTTCTCCCATTTTCCAAATTTCTATTCTGTTCGGCTGCAGTTGCTTCTGGATCGTGTTTGTCCGCCACTGCTTTTATTGATGTACGGCCACACTTGTATATTTTAGTTTGCTGTTGTATTCTAGAAGCTCCATGTAATCTCTCAGTTATACTTGACACATTTTTGCACGAATAACATTTTTGTTATGATATTTTGATTCCGTTTCGGTTATGTATAAATTTCCTGTCTTTTATGTTCTGTTTCGAGGCTTACCAGGATTGTAACCCAATCCTGGTGCCGTCATGCTTCCGGTTGGGGTGTGACAGAAGAACTCTAAACATACCGAGACAGGAAGCATAACTATTTAAAACACACGTGTCGTTTCCAGTAAAAACATAGTTATGAAAATCAAATTTGCCTCAGATAACACGTGTAGTTTATATATGCACAGTCAAAATTAGAAAACAGAAATCTGTCGGAGTATCAGAATGTATCACATAACACATATCAGAACAGGGCACTCCCCGCACGCTACGACGATCCACTGTCTGGACTCAGGGTACTCCCCACACGCTACGGCGACCCACCGTTCGGACTCAGGGCACTCCCGCATAGTACGACGGCCAACCGTCCACCGGCAGAGCACTTGGCATCCTGTATCAGAATCAAAGTCATATATCACGTATCACATATCAGAATCAGAGTCACAAGTCACATATATCGCACTGGGATCCCGTGACAGAGCCAGAACCAGAATCACATATCAGAATTAGAATCACATGTATTACATCATTGGCTCAGGGCACTCCCCGCATGTTACGGCAGCCAACCGTCTGGTGGCCGAGTCCCTAGCACCCCATATCAAAACAAGAGTCGGAACCAGAAACCAGAATTACACAAAAACTCACGACAAATTCACCTTTATAAATGCATGTATTACTGAAATAGACATATGATTAATTTCAGAAATAATTTCAAGCTTATCATAATTTTAAAACAGATTGATTCATGTCCCAGAACTTAATACCACATTTCAGAAATCAGAACACAGAATTTAATTGAAAACTAGAATGCAAATACATGTATAGAGAGTACTATCATTCATTGAGTTTTATACTCACCCTTTTTTCTCCACCTTCCAGATTTCAATTCTGTTTGACAATGGTAACTCCTACATCAGTTCAGTCACAGCTGTACTTATTTTTGTACTGACACTTTTTGTATATTTACCTTCTTATACTTTAGACACTCCGTGTATAGTTCAGATATGTTCTGTTATGTATTCTGATAAAATGTTTTATTTGCTTCATTCTGGTTAGAGGCTTACTAGGGTTGGTACGCCAATCTTGGTGTTGGTCACGCTCCCGGATTGGGGCATGACAATTATATTAATCTCTTTATATTGTCTTATGAAAATATCAATATTGAAATCTGCATGATATTAGTTTTAATTAATAAAATATAATTATAATATAAATAAAATTTTAACTTAATTTTATTTATAAAATTGACATGCTGAGCTTTAAATGTATATATTATATGCATGATTTACACTAATAGATTGATAGATGTAATTTTTTAAAATGGGATATTCTAATGATTTGCACTGTCAGCAGACAAAATAAAATATACCATAATAGTTTTATCATATCTTAAAACATAAAAATCAAATTTGCATGAATCTAATTTTAAATGAAAGTAAACGTTATAAGCTTTTTAAAATTTATCATTTGGTATTTTTGAATATAATTTCAAATTTTTAGACAATTTTGAACTTGGCCAATAACTTTTGTCAAAAACAATTTTACAGTCTGACATGTTATTGAAGATTTGATCATTTCTCTCAAACGGTGCACGATAATTCAATGATTCTTTCTTTGTTTGAAAATAGACTCATTAGTAGTATTCAAGAAGTTTTTAAAGAGTTATTGAATATTTAGAGTCATTTTATTTGAATTTTTGAAATGAGCTAATGTGCAATTACTATTGATAAATGATTTGTCTTCCACAAAGGCCAACGTCTCTTTAGTGTTTTTGTCTATAAAAGGAGTATAGATTGAAGGAGAAGTACACAACAACAAACTCTCAAAATCTTATTAATCTCTTTTTAAAATTTTTTGTACTACAATATTTATTACTAGATCAAATAGTGCATAAAGTAAATTATTTTATTCTTGAAAGTACCTCTTTGAAGTGAGATCATTTTTGTATATGAGTGGTAACAATTCTCTACTTAAGAGAAATTGTTACATTTCTAATTCATCTTTATTATAATTTGTATTGGTATTTGAAAACTCACCGAATCAAAGGTTTTGTAATCGGGATTTCTTACCTCCGTCAAGTGTAAGGAATTTTGTGTGTACTCAATATTTCTTACCTCTATTAAGTGTAAGAGACACTTAGTAGAAATTCGGCCGGTTGGAGCTCGAGAGAATGTACGTAAACTTGGGTAACAAGTCGAACTATTATAATAGAGTTTGTCTCTCTTATCCCTACTCTCTTTACTTTACTTAAAATTGTTTTATATTTATTGTTGGGTGAATTATATAAGTTTTATTTGATTCAATATTTTTATTATTATCTTTAAATTTTTTTTTTACACTCTTAACTTCCGCCGTAAAAACCCAATTCACCCCCTCTTGAGTTACTTTTTGGGACAACAACATATATATATATATATGTTATGTACACTTATATATACATGTTGAAATGTGATTTAGTTTTACGTAGAACAAATAATACGAATTAGTGGACGTTAATACAATACAAGTTAATTAAGAGAAGTGCAAAACACAACCGATAAGGGGTTAGTTTGGCACGACCAACTTCTGTTTATTTTAAATAAGTTAATAATTTTGATAAAAATTTAAATTAGTTTAAATAATTACAAATTTAACATAAATTAAGATAAAAATAAATAAATGCGTGAATACAAATTGCCACGTAATAATATTTAGCTCTCTCTCTCTCTCTCTCTCTCTCTCTCTCTCTCTCTCTCTCTTCGGGAGCCACAGAATCATAATCATGTTTGAATCACTTATAGGTATTTTTTGAAATAAAAGCACTTAGACCCAATTAAAAAGAGTTAAGATTGAGAATTTTTAATATGTAACTATTTTAGCTTTAATCTGTCTGTGGCCATTTTAAACTTCATACTTTATTCAACTTATTAAACGTAGCACTTGTAGCAAATCATAGTTTTAAATTATATTTTTCATTAATAAAAAGACAATTTCGCCAACATTTCACCGTATATCAAATTAATCATCATGTCTCTTCTGTATTATAAAACCAAAACCACACCGGATACACTGTTTGTTACCGTAGTTGTTACTGGGACAAACTGTTTCTCTTTTTTAAATTTATAAAAATTTATAAAATAAAATATATTTTTTTATTTTTTATTTTTTTGAAAAAGGATAAAGCTATGAGCCCTCCAACTACATGCATGTAGGCATGTAAACGGGTTGGACTCGGATCAAATCAGGCTGATCCGAATCCGAATCCGATTATCAATGTATATATCCGAATCTTATAAGATTTGTTATTACCGAATCTGAATTATTGTTAATAATAATTAAAATCAAATAATGAATAAGTAAAAGATATAAAATCAAATAAATTATTATATATGAATGATAAAAATTCATGTAAAATTTATGTTTAATTAATTTTTTTTAATTAAAATATAAATAAAATTCAAAAATAAATTGTTATTTATGAATGATAAATAAGAACTTTTGTTATATAATATATTACAAAAGTGATCGTAGTATTCCAATATTTTATAAAATTATCAAGTTTTATTTGTATTATAGTTAGAATTTAGAAAATTTTATAATCAATTATTCAAGTGTTTCATAAAATATCAAAGTAATTAATTATTTAAAATAATACCTATTAGAAAAATTAAAATTAAGGAAGTAGAAGATTATTATAAAATAGTGAAGAAAAAATATACATTATTCTATTAAATAAAAAAATCTCACAAATACAAATTAATGTATTATTAATTATAATGTCATATATATTATATTATATATAAAAGTATTTATTAACATATATAATTTATAATTAAATAAAAAAATTATTATTAAAATATTTCGGATTACGGATATTTATAATCGGATTTAATCTATCAGACATTTTAATCCATTAAACAGCCTAAAATTCGGATCGGATTCTGATCAAATTCGGATTAAAATCCAACCATTGACAGCCCTACATGCATGATTACAGTGATTATAAAGATGAATTTAAAATTGAAGTAAAAATGTATAGGCAGATAAATAACACACATAGTAGAACATGCCGATGTTATATATTAAAAAAAACAAAATACGTCATATTTATCAAATCACTTACAAAAATATACATGCGTAGATTTTGTAACTTTGCCTCGGTCATAGAGAGGTGTAAGTCAGTAGCAAAGAGGCGTGTAACGGGAGAGAGAAGAGTGAGTTAAATAAATGAAAAACATAAAATTGGAGATGAAAAATTTGTAGTTTACTTTATATTCATAATGATTGGTTATTAAAAAATTAAATTACTAAATTTCCTTCCTTTTTAAAGGCCTAGAAAATCACTCAAGCCAAACATAGCCTTGTGTAATTAATACTACCAGCATTTACGTATATGTTATGAGTTGTTATTATTCAACTTGAAGAAATAAAAAATAAAAGATGAATGATCATCAAGACCTGTGAATAGATTTGGGATAATTACTAAAAAGGTAAATTAAAAAAAAAATAATTACTCTTAAGGCCAGATTTCAAAAATATTTTCAAAAAAGGCCAGATAACAGAGGAAGCCACAGAAAAAGGCAGCTGTAGGAGAAGCAGAAGCAAAAGCAGTGGCTGAAGAGAGAGGACCGTAAGTTTTTGTCATGTAATTACCAGGAGGTAAGAAACTCCGTTATCCGACGCGTATCACAAAGCATGGGCGAATGAAAAAGGGGAAGACCAGAGTGAATTGTGCCGGTTGGGAAGGCCGACGGTTAAGATAACAGATGCTTGAGACTGTAAACAAAATTGACAGGTTGTCTGTAATCTAAAAAATAGGACGACAACAAGAGAACGTGACACATTGACAAATT